>OMKI01014334.1:0-11567 GCA_900302315.1 Phycis blennoides | reverse complement strand
CACCTGCACACATATACACACATGAATATATATATATATATATATCCTCAAGAATACACACACACACACACTGGATTCAAGAAGACACACACACACACACACACACACACACACACACACACACACACATACACACACAAACGCACACACAAAACACAACACACAATCCACAACTAATCTTCTCTATGATGGGATTGAATGTGAAAGTGTGGCACAGTCCCCCTATGGTTCATAATAAGAGACTTTAGACACTACCCCCTGTCCACCCCCACTAAAGTAAACTAAAGCATTAATGTAGGCCAAGCCTGGCAGGTCCAACCATGGCATCTGGTGCCACTAGCTCTCTCTCTCTCTTTCACACACGCACACACACCCACATGCACACACACGCACACACATGCAGGGGTTTCATTATCATTATGGTGTGTTTCTCTTGCACAGTTGCACCTCTTGCTTCAACTAACATTGAGAGAGAAAACGAGAGGGAGAGAGTGAAGGCGAGCATCGAGAGTTTTCAGAATCAGTTTTCTGTCAGTCATGATAATGAATATATACCTATTAGGCCTGACAGTGACAGATAATGATCCTAGTTTGCACGATGAAGATGAATAGGAATAAATAATAATGAATTATGCAGGATTAAGTATGATGTATTGCCTGCTTTAATCATCATTATTTAAGTGGACCATTCTGTACCATTGGAAGTGTGCACTCATTTTAATGCAACAAAACTTTTAACAGGATGCTTTAGTTAACAGTTAATAATTAATTGGTTTAGTTTGTATTATGCAATGCTATTAGGCTGACACAATCCAATGAAATGTATATATGAAAACAAATACAATACATTTTTTGCAGATACCCCCCTTTACCCCAAATTTACCCCAGCAAGTCAATGATGGTGCTAACAACAGACATTTCTCATTTCTCCCCTCTCTCATTGTACTTGCAGCTGTACTTGTGCTGCAGTAACTATCTTTTTTGTACCATATTAAAGCATATGGTTTGATATGCAATACAAGTCAGCTTTTCTCACACAGTAAGTCAATAGGACGTCCTGACAGCGCGTGCAGGTCAGTGATGAGGTTAGTTCAACTGGCTGTCACATAAGGGCTCTCGTGTTGTTCTTTAGTGTCATACGCATTCTTGTAAATGCAACCAGAGTGAGAAGTGAGTCCATTTAATAGTGAGGGGAGGACCACCAGGCGGCAGTAGCTCAGTGGGTAGAGCGGGTGGACAGAGCGGGTCGGCCATTAACCGTAGGGTCGGAGGTTCGATCCCCTTGATCCCCCACCTCCACATGTTGAACCCCACATATCTACTGATTGTAAGTCGCTTTGGACAAAAGCGTCTGCTAAATGCCCCTTTACCACCATTCCCTTCTGACCCACGAACATACCATTTCTGTTGTTAATGGCTGGCATCCTTATTGCTGGTATTTTAAACACAGGGTGACAGGAATGCTGGCAGTTTCGACAATAGGGGCTTTACAAATACAAAATTGCTACTAAATAATAACTTTCCCAACAAGGTGAAGACCTTCATTGCTGCTAGGTTAATCTTATTCGGAGACTGATCAAAAGCCAGCTAGTAATTTAGAAGCGTATTACGTTTCTAAGATTACATTTTTGGCAAACCGTTCACAATCATGCCTCAGGCGCCATATTAGCCAGGACTGGCTCTGGTCAGGGATGATATTCATACTATGAACAGGTTTAAAGTTAGCAGTTCTGAAACAATCACCAGCATTTTGGTAAATGATGCAAGTTAATGCCAAGCCAATGGATTCATATACATGTCTATGATTGTATGTAGAGAAGGTGTTGCTCAGTGTGTCACTGGGTTTCTGAAACACCTGCACCTCTGTGTGCAGTGGTGCATGAAATTGCTGCCTATATTATGTACCTGTGTGTGTCAGTAAAAGGTGTGTGGGTGCCTGTGGGTGGAGAGGTACATGAATTTGATTTGTTTTGTCACTGAAGGTTGCCTAATAGGATAGCAAGGGAAACAAAGCCATTGGGGGTTCAATTCGTTTTTGATCATTCGTTAAACACATTTCCTCACAACCGAATGTCTTCTGTTTTTGACTCACCAGGCAGTGAAACCTTCAGCCTTGTATTCGCGGCCAGATGTAAAGACAATGTATTTTCCCTTTCCTCTATCTGGTTGATCTCAGCACCCCAATGTGCAGTTTGTAGAATTTAATTGGAATTGGTGGAATGGACTTGGCAGAAACGTAATATAGTATAATGTAGTGTATAATCACAGAAAAATAATAATTGTTGAGTTGTGTTGCCTTTGAGTGAACCCTTTGTATCTACACGGGGAGCGGGTCCTCTTCCATCGGGGCCGCCATGTTGCGCCGCCATGTTTTTCTACAGTAGCCCAGAACTAAGCATCCTCGAGGCTTAACCGACATTGGCATCATGTGAAGGTTCACACTGTAAAATAGTGTCGCACATGGCAGTGTGCGGTGAGGGGGATTGTGACAAGAGGGCGTTCCCTTTAACACATCCATGTTTTGGAGATGTTCGATTTTGAGTTCGGTTCCCCGTTCGATGGCTAGCAACTGACGAGTATGCTGTCACTTTTTTTAAGGTTTGCCTTCTCATGTTGTGTTACCCGCTGTATGTTTTCCCATATGGCCTGCAGTGAACTGAACACGGGGGGGGGGGGGGGTAGGCTCAGTAACTGCTGGTTCTAACAGCCGTCCACAAAATAACAGAGTTTGATGTATTGGAAACAACACACTGGCCTCTGGCTTTTAGGTAAACATCTACCTCCCTTTACCATTTGCATTGCTGGGGTTGGTGGTGAAACTGTGTTAAAAGGCTTGGCAAAACCGTATGCTCAGTCTGCTAGAGAGGAGACTGGTGGAAGCATACATTTACTGGAATAGGTTATTTTCTACAACGATTGTGTCCTTTTTTGCATTTAGGGGTCTAATCTGTCTTTTGAATTCTCACAACAAACCTCATGAATTGACACTTGGCTACTCAATGCTGCTGTGGACAATTCAATCATTTTAGAATACAGGCCGGTATAGGCCACCATAATTATTGCCAATGGAGGGGTCAGAGGAGAGGACTCAGTTGATAATAATCTGCACCCTCACCACTAGATGCTGTTACATTTTTCACACTGGACCGTTGACATCATGCAAATGTGTACATTTGAATTCATTGCAGTTTGTTCCTGAGAAACAGCAACAAACTGCTGAGAAGCTGCTGAGAAACAGCAGCTCAAACAGCTCAACCCTTATCATGTCTGGCTCAAGTGGTACTTTGTAGAGCATGACATTAACACTAACAGGGTTAGGGGTTCAACTTCCTACAGCTCATCTCCAATGTTTGAACATGGTTCACTTCGGTTGAGGTTGGCAGAATATGCTAAACGTTAGTTTTCTCATTCACGTTTTCGACGTTTTCGTCGTCATTCAGTAGTGCTGCTTGTGACCATGATCTTTCCCTGGCTATTTCGCTGGCTCTCTGTCTGTGTCCACACTAGAACTCATCCTGTCTTCCCCAGAGGGCCATTCGTTCAGCTCAGGTGCCCAGATGCTTGGGGTCAACCATCGATAGAGATTTTGACTGGAACTTTGAATTTCTGGGGCTAATGGGCCGAGTGCCATTTATTATAAGGAGCCACATTCCCAATATGCATGAGGTGCAGAAAAGGCCAGACAAGTCTGCGGTGATGACCTTCTCTGTGTTGATGATGTTTTTCACTTTGGCATGGGATAGTAAAAAGATTTTGAACAGATTTTGTTCAAGATCTCCCGCTGGATGGTGAAAAATGTATCAAGCATTATAGTCAGAGGCACTCAAAAATAGCCAGACATACTTAGAGAAAGACAGGCAGGCAGACGGCCACCGATTCATGAAGATTATGAAACATGTGAATGACGATCGCCGGACCACCAGGTTCGGCAGTAGTCAGGTTGAATGGGCAGGTGGAGTCTTCCTCCAGTCCTGTTGTTCTCCGACGTTCTCAGAGAGGAGTAGTTCTACACAGGTAAACGCAACGAGATCCACGTTTATACGTTGAAAACGAGAACAATTTCATGGGATCCGTCGGTGGTGGACGAAACAAAGTCAAGCTCCTCAACTCGACTGGGGCCACCGGGCGTTGCTTTTACTGAGTGTTTTGTCAGCTCCCGCCTTCGACTGGGAGACGCCATAACACTATAATCACTTGAAGGTCAATCGCGAGGGCTACCATCAACTCACCACTTTTCCCCCCCCTAAACGAGGACATCATTCTTTGTGCATTGATGCAATTTGATGTTCTCCAATTCACATCGTTTGTGCACGCACCCCGGTGGAGCACATACCGGATCACAGCGAGTTGACGCGGCACTGACGGCGAGGCAATAAAGCATTTTCAGTGGAGGCCTCGGGGTGTGAGGAGGGCAGAGAGGGTTTTTTGACACGGTGGTCAGGGACCTTCGCGGTGAGATGGAACCCTCCAGGCTTTGTGTAGGCGATTGTGATCATGGGTGTGTTGCTGCTGTGTATCAGTAAAGTCGAATGTGATTATTGGGCTTATATACGTCAGCGGTGATAATGTAGAATTCCACGTTACGTAAGATCATTTGTACTCACAGACAGGTAGAACAACAGAAAGACAAACGGTTCAATCTATGAGTCTTGGCGGGAGCTGTTGCGTTTGTAATTTGTTCCAGGTTTTTCAGGATTAACTGATGAATCCCTTGGGCTATTTTGGATTTGTGGTGTGTGTTGTGACGCTGCTGTAGGCTTCTGGCGGCTGCCGGCTGTCTACCTGCCCTGGCTTCCGGAAGACACCATTAACTGTGCCGAAACACATTATCTGGTTGGAGATGGCTAAGTAGGCTTCTGTAAATGTTCTTCAGGATCCGGTATCTGGCCGCACTGAGAAGCGTAAGATACCCAATTCCTGAATAGATAGAAAAGTTTAAGTATAGTTTCACAGTATATGCAATTCAGCAATATCACTCACAGAGAAAAAAAAACTTTCAGTTGGGGTTTCTTGTCATAGATACCGACTAGACTAATCTCTATTCTAATGCTATTCTTAGTCGGTGAATCTAATTTATTTAATGTAACCAACCGAAATTTACTGGAACTGTAGAATAATTGACGTCTTTCTAACAGACAGACATACAGACGAACAGACAGACACAGACTATTCAAATACACACACTCTCATGCATGCATATGTGTTCACTTACATGCATTTTGTTGTTCAATTACAGCACCAATTATGTAAGTGTAGCGTCTCTGCTATCCACGTTACACTTCTGGTCCATCCCTGCCAGTCACTCCGTGTTTAAATGGTATCACTACGGATTTACCCAGCCAAAAACAACATCTAGGGCCATCTAGATACATATTTGTAATAGCCAGTCCGGCAAAACAGGCTGTGCTCTTGAATGTTGATGACAGGTTGATGATAGGCTGTCATGTTCAGAACGGCTTTTGGTTTACAGTTGCTGGCTTTCGCCCTATGAGCATGGAGTTTCAATGCTCTTTGGGTCTGAAGACTTGCAGGTTATTCTCAATGGAGAAATTGCCCTCATGCTGCCAATGTGTAACAGGACTGGCATCCCATTTGCTGAGTCTGAATGTCATCTGATGGGACGGTGACATACACCACTCTTCCAGGATCCTGCAAATGTAGCCATGAGCATGGCATTTCTGCCAGATCATTCATACCACTACCACTACCTTCATTTTTCATTTCAAATCACACATGACATAATGCTGGTGTGTGTATCTGGGTTCATTAGTGTGCCAACGCCATTCACAGAAGCTTGAAATTATCCATGCTGGTTAATCCATTTCTCAAAGTGAGGGCTTGTACCCAACGCAGCTCTCTATCATGTTCCTTTCTGATCCCTGGCCATCACTCCATCCCACTGTTAATCTCAGCAGTCAGTAATCTGCATCTCAGTGGCCCTTTGTGACTTTTACTGTTCTGGAGCTATTTTTAGCTCAGTGTTGAGTGTTGGCTAGCTGAGAGAGCCCTGGCAGTGTGAGAGCGATAAGATAAGAGAGGTGTGATACATCACAAACATGGGGAAGCAGTTGTTGAGACTCTGAGTACAACTGATAGTGGCTTATAGTTGAGTTGGATTTAGTGTTGGCACCAGTACTGGCCCCAATGCATATGTACATGGGCCTTCGGGTCATAGCACATTGGTGCTTCTTTTTCTTATTCTACTTGCTTTTACAAGACGATTCTATTGACCATGTTTATCCGGCATTTAGACAGCATTCTTGTTGTAGAGTTGCTGTATATTTGTGTATCATTCTGTCCTCAAATAACTTCCTGTCTGGTTAACACGTTAGTAATTCCCCTGTGGTGAACACTTCATCACTTCCGGCCTGCTTATCATGTCTTCCTGTCTTTACAGGGTGTCAACATCGTGGGGCCCAGTATTGCAGAACCTCCTCCACAGCCTTCAAGTCCAGCCATGTTCCAGCTGGATATCATCCTGAAGAAAGGCAACAACCTGGCCATCAGGGACAGGACAGGTAGTCATCCTGTGCTGAATAGATAGCACATCATTATCACATACCTTACAGTCAGTGTACCACGGGTTATGTCTACTGTCTAACTACTGTCTAACTACTGTCTAACACGGGTTATGTCTTCTGTCTAACTGTTATGTCCTGTAATATAAAATAAATTGATTTGCCATAGCATTGGTTTCGCAGGTCCACATAACAGCAACAGATAACAAGTTCCCTGTGTTTTTGTGCTTTGCAAGGAATGCTCCCGATCCTTTCTGTTTTCGCATTTTCACACCAAAAGTGCATTCTTTGACTTCGTCTCACGGCAAGGACTTACAGCGACTTGCGCGAGACCGGCTTCCCTTCTCACGTGCTTCCTTGTGTTGTGGTTCAGCCCGTGAAGCATTGAGTCACCTTCGTATCCGTGTCAGTGCCATACAAGCAAAGCTTGGCTTCACTTAACTAAGGGGCACACTTTAAAAGGAGCTGCTGCTGCTGCAGTTCATAGCGCTGTGATTTATTCCACTGTTTCCAAATAGAGTTTGGGTCTGAGTGATGTAAAGTATGCCTGCAGCGAAACCCAGACTTTGGTGCGCACCTGCCAGAAACTCATTTAGCGCGGCAGAAACAGAGTACGGGTAATGCAGTAAGTAATGAGACGGCAGAATGTGTGTGCATGGGCGTGTGCATGTGTGTGTGTCTGTGTGTGTGTGTGTGTGTGTGTGTGTGTGCATGTGTTTGTGTGTGTGTGTGCGTGCGCGTGTGTGGGTTAGTGCAGGATGTGAAGGATCTTCCAAAGCCTTTACATAACAAATAATTGACAGAAAGAAAAAGCCTTCTAGATGGAGAGTTAGGTGAGATAGTCACACATGGCGCAACAAGGAAAACAAAATAGACAGCCAGATTCAAACTTTCAACATTACATTACACGCATCCTACAGTGACTTCGTGTCCCTGAGGCTATCATCCAACTAGCTGTGCCTGCTCGCTACACTTCACTTTCATTCACTCAGATAATTGCTGCTCCCTGCACAAAGAAACAGTCTGGGGATGATTTTCAGTGAGATACCATTTAACTGTGAATACACACGTGTGTGTGTGTGTGTGGTGTGTGTGTGTGCGTGCGTGCGTGCATGCGTGTGTGTGTGATATTGTCATGAACTTTCTCTGGTAACTCTAGCTTGGGTTTGAGTTTTTCACTCTTCTCACTATATATTTTGTCCAGGAGAATGCATTCAACCATCCATTCATTCTATGACAAATGGTCTTTCCACACACACATACATACACACACGCACGCACACACACACACACACACACACACGCACACACGCACGCACGCACACACACACACACACACAGTTTAACTCAAACTGTGTTTTATAACAGTTGGACTGAATCACAGCCTCTGACAGCGAATAATTTTACTCGCTGGGTTCCAGCTGAATAAGCTTGGAGAAATGCGTGGTGTGTTGAAGGCCCTTGAGTGAGCATAGAGCTTATGAATTTAATGAAGTCTTCATGGATCAATAGAGAAATGGTATTTGTCTCAACACTTATTAACACTAATCGATACTTTATGACATAGTATGTACAGTACAGAGTAGAAGTCTTATGATACGTTACCACCCAATAGTATTGGGTGGTAAAAAATGGGTTTTTGCAAATAGGTTGATCAATTAAATCTAAATATTCTTTGTAAGCTACAAGGTGGTTGTCTTCATTCAATGCCCACATTCATGATGTTATAACTGCTGAAAATGTCCTTGAAGTCATTCATTTCATCAATATCAACAAATGTCACGAATGAGATATTATGTTGGGAATTATATAGAGGTTGTTCATTATAATGCATATTATAATTACTATCAAACAGGGCAATCTCAAAGAATTCACATACATGTCTATCTATGTATCTATCGCCGAATGAGGTAACACACAATGGTGATTGACCCTATGGTCCACTAATGACAGCCCTTGGATTTGCTGTATTATGAATGTTACAGACTGGGCGTTATAGTGACATTTAAGTCGTGCATTCAAATCACTAGAGGCGCCGTTTCCCATCACCCAGCAGTGGCTGTTCAGCCAAAGAGGGGCTGGAGAAGCTCTTCAAACACACTTTTGTGTTTCGCGGCATCCTGTTTTCACAGCCATAGGTGCCACCGAAGAGAGCGAAGCTGACGTCTTTGAAATTTCCAGTTGAATAACGCTAATTATTATATATTACCGTCATGCTTTTACATGGTCACTGTCCAATTTTAGCAGGATGAGGCTAGTGTGTTCACATTAATGAACACGGGCATCTGAATTATTTATATTTTCTCATTAGCAATAACAATCAGTCGTCCCGTTTGATGTAAGCTCTCCCTAAAAAGTCATTACCTGGTCATATTATTTTGGGTTAATAACTCCGGAACATATTGTCTGCCTAAAGATATGGAACAATGGATCATGACATGCTAATGAATGTGGATCATTTCATAATTTAAAAGGTCAGATAATGAATGTGTTGGACTACCTCATGGCTTAGAGAGATGGAAATCTTGTTTTGATGAAGAGGGTAATAGCAGCTTGATATTCATAAAGAAAAAAAGTAAAATATATACGGTATATATGGTATGGCACAATGGCACTGAGGACATTATGATTCAAGTGGACTCACACTTTCCATGAGCCATACAAGAGATGGGTCCCTGCCACCAAAAGACAACACATACAACATGAAATGTCCAATTACAATCCCTCTTTGCTTTGTTAGTTTGTCTGTACGGCCACAGATGTGTAAGAATACATGTTATATAGAGTCTGTGAATAATTTGTTGAATAATTGAGTAAATTATACGAAATACGAAATACAACATAGTATGAAATACACATAGTAGGTGGGAATGATAAGAATGATAGGGTGATATGACAGGTATACAGTATATAGTATATATGTTCTGACATATACTGTATATATGCACATATACATACAGCAATTTAACTGAAATACACGTAATTCCATGTTAAATTCTAAAAAACACTTTTTTTTCTGTTCAGATACATGCAAATTATTTTGTTTGTATGCATACATATTGCATGTTCATAATGGCAACGCCTTATTGTTCATACAATATGTGCACATGTGTGTGCATATGCAAAGATAATACAGCACTCAACTCCCCACTGCCCAGTGATCATTGTGTAGTGTGTGTGCGTGTGTGTGTGTGTGTGTGTGTGTGTGTGTGTATGAAGAGCCCTCCTCAGTTCTCTGGACCCCCCCCACTCCAGAGCCCTACTTCTGCATGCTCATGGACTGCATCCCGCTCACAGAGCGGCCGTGGCATTTATGACCAGAGCACCGGACCATGATTGAATTTCCATAATACAAATCAGCCCCTATCAGCTTCTAGTGCAGGAAGCTGGTATGGGAGCTGTGTGCTAAATCCAAAGGGTGAACATGATTTGCAGACACTTCCAAATTAGCCCCCGCTCTGCACAATGTATTCAGTCAGAGTTTGTGACTGTTTCCGGGAAGCAGAAGAATACAAGCAGACATGGTTTACACAGTTAGGTTTGTGTCCACTTCATGCTGTGCAAAACCCTTCGCAGACTTGTTGGTTGGGATTTTTTTTTCTTTTCTCGGTCGGTTTATTTTTGTCTTTTGCCCGCGGTCGAGACAACTTTTAAGGCGTAATGAACAACGAAGAACAAATCTGAAAAACCATATTGCTTGGCAGCCAGTTTGCCTTTTCTTGTTGTTTACGAGAATCAGGTTTTTCTTTGGCCAAGTGTCTGTCAGTGAGGCGAGTCCCTCTCCCATAGCATAGTGAAGCAACAGCGGGCTTTTCGCAACAGTGGGCAAGACTTCCATATGATTCGGTGAGGGAAATATAAATGTCATCTCTATCCCTGAGAAGCTAAAGGGCAGCCAGGCAAACATCCAGAGGCTGTATTTAGCCAGATTAAAAACATGATTTATTAAGTGAGAGCTCAGTGGGAGATAACGAAAATAAAAAGTAGTTATTCATACACACACACGTGCACGCACGCACACACGCACACACACACATATATATATATATATTACCATTATTTTTTAAGTTGAAACTGCATGATGTTGCATAAATCTATGTTACTTATGTATTATTTTTGTTCAATATAAGGACATACAGTGTATGTGAGAGAGGGAGACATGGACCTCTGTATCTTTTCTAGAGCTGAAAGCAAAGTTGGTTGTATAGTGACAACTACTCAATGGATAGAATCAAAATGTAGATATTCAGTGATGATTTTCTTCTGAGGTCTCCTAGTGCTTTGAAGGTCAGATTTGGACCCATTAAATAATTACCATCGTTGTTTGTATATAACCTGACACGGCTGAGGCAGCAGGTGGACACAACGCCAATACGAAGGTTCTCGTGAAAGACTATTGACAGATTTTTTTTTACCAGCCTGTTTGTATTTGCATCCGTGTCTGTTTGTTCGGTGGCCGCTGAGGGATATTTGCATGCTTGCTTTTAACCTAAGGTTTGCTGAGTGTACAAACGCCCACCCCCCCGTGTGTGTGTGCGCGTGCGCGCGCTGTCGTGACAGGGAGAGGACGCGTTGCGCTGACTGTCAGCCCCGACGCGCCTCGATCCAGTCGGCGGCCCCCGGTGACACACACACCGATCCTGTTCCACCGCAGCGCGTCGGGTTGTCGTCAGACGAGCGCCGAGTCGAGCGCTTTTGCATTTCTTCTTCTTCTTTCAGCGCCCCGGGGGCGAGAACACTCAGAAGCGGCTACGCGGAAACGGGGGGGGGGGGGGGGGGGGGGGGGGGGGGGGGCTGTGTGGGGGGGGGGGGGGGGGGGGGGGGGGGGGGGGAATAGATTGTGCGCGCGGCCGACCGATCCCGACGCGTCTTGTTGTGCAAATATCCCCGCGAAAGACCAGCTAATCGCGCGCGCCGCCTGGACGGACGTGTTTCATGTCCGTCCCCAAAAAAAACGAGGACGTCGCTTCGTTCTGAACCGTCTGAGCGTCTCTCTCTCTCTCTCTCTCTCTCTCTCTCTCTCTCTCTTCCTCCCTTCCTCCCCCTCTC
>OMKI01014313.1:0-11323 GCA_900302315.1 Phycis blennoides | reverse complement strand
CCCCCGCCCCGGGGGCGCCGGGGGGGGGGGGGGGGGGGGGAGACCGAAAGAGACGCAGCACAAGACGAGAGGGAGAGGGAGACCCAGAGAGAGAGGGAGAGTGAGACGGACAGAGAGGACCTGTTTTAAGAGCAATAACAGATTGGAGTATTCTGGAAAGGATTCACCTGTTCTGGACCCAAAGGTACCATTTGTTAGAGTGCTTTCCTCTATTTTTCTGTAGATTTTCTTTTCTTTTTTCTTTATCTATGAGCCTGCCTGTCTAGCTGTCTGCATCACTGACCACCTACCTATCTGTCTGTCTATCTCACTGTTTGTGTAGTTGGACTAGAGGCGTGGTAGAGTAATTGTGGCTACAGATCACATCAGAGAGATCTCTGCATTATCTCTGCATGCTAAAGCAGCCCTCTATCCTCTAACAAGATGAAGCACACTGTGGTCTTATAAAACAAAACAAAAAACACACCGAAAATGTTGTGTAAAGGTTGTAGAACTAGATGGAATTGGAACAGGGGGCGGCGAAGAGGCTCAGTGAGATGATGCCTTCTTAGGGTTGTAACCCTAGGAATGGAGCTCATTAAAACAGGGCCATGGGACGCTGGTTAAGGCGCTTGATAGCTAGAGTTTCATCACCATCCCATTCTGGGGGCACCCTCACATGCATCCCTCCAGCAGTTGTCCTGCATCGTAAGTGGAGAACACGGCAACACATTGGTACAGTTTGTTTCATGTTGGCTTGAGATTTCAGTTTGAATTGAAACTTATTTTAGGTCGTATTATAGGAACAAAAAAAAGAGTTGCTGTACTGAATCCTGAAGACCTTCTTGTGCCTCCAGTTTCCTATTGACGGTTATTCGTTTTTTTCTTCCCTAAACCAATAAATTAATGAATTAATTGAAAATTAAGCTGCAGTTAACTACTAATTAAGTTATGATAACACATGTATTCAAGCTGTCCATGGAACCATGTTCATAAGACATCTTACTTCTATGTTCTTTGAGTTGTGTCAAATTGCAAACCTTTAATGAGTTAAACAAAAACAAAAAAACTAAATGTTTTTTTTTCTGACTGTAGTGGAAATACTGCAACCACCAAACATGGAAATGCAAAGCCCAGCTCTCCCACTATCCTTTTGTACTGGCACCGGCAGCGTCTTCTCTAACCAGACGGGATTTCATGCGCTGGACTCCAATGTTCCAGGGCTCTCACAGGTCATCCTGGACCAACTCAACATGAAGGACTATGGAGAGTACAGGTACAAGATCAGACCTGACCAATCGAAACGCAATATGCTGGGCAGAACACCTAAGACTAACCAATTGGAAGACCTTTAAACACCTTTTCACAATAGACCAGTTGAAAACCTGTTAGAAGACAAACCAATCCCGCCATTTTCTCAAAATAGACAAATAAGAACACCTGGATCTGACCAATATAGGATCTGATAAAAAACCCCTTCACCTAGTGAACCAACATTTGCTCTTTTGGGACTTCAAGACCTCCGTTCTGCCTCCATCAAGATGTAAAGAACTGCTTTTGTGCTGAACAATAAAAACCTTTACTGATGCAGCATTGAAGCATTCATGATGTCTTTCTGGCCATGTGCAGGGCTGCTGTTGAGGGGAAGACCAAAGGAATCTCCTTCAGGAACTACAAAGAGATGTTCCAGAAGATGGAGGAGACCTTTAAGTTCTGCACCGGCTGCAACAAACTGCCCCAGAACCTGTTCGGCACAGAGACCCTCAAACGCTGCGTCAAGTAGGTGCACCGGTGTGGGGAGGGCTGGTTTAAGGGGTTTGATCACCACTGATCACCTCCGAGATGAGTGGGGTTGCTGGGGTGTTGACAGTATTGACAACTTGCTATTTACTATTACTTAAGCCAATCAATAAAAAGTGAAAAGTTTCAGGTTTGTGCTATCTTTAAGGAGCCGGTAGCGTATTTAGCTTGAGATAGAATACAGGTAGACTGCAGACATTGGGATTTGAACCCAGAACATTTTGACTGCGACACCAGGGGTTCCTACACTTTGTTATGATTTGTCCCACCTGGACAGGTACTTTTGGCCCAGGACCCATCAAATATGTTCATATGCATATGTCAAATACATTGTAATATGTGGAGTAAAATAAGAAGTATATTCTCATTATGTTACAAAACTGAGATCATTAAACTTTTTCTAGTGATATTGTTTTTCAATACAGTAGTCTCCTTTCTGTCTCCCAACATACTAATGATGTGAGGAAACGGACAATGTATGCATCATAGTTGATAAGATAAACAATATGGTGGCCATCGTCAGTAACCATGACCATCACTGACCTGCTCTCCCTCTTGTCTCCAGGGAGGCTCACATTTTGAGGATCAAAAGGTCAAAGCGTTTAGTTTTTTTTCCCTCCACAATAGATATGCATGTCTGTTTCATTGATTGATCATCAGTATAAACCAGAGACTGAAAATGGGAATACTGTATTGATGCACAACTTAAATAGAATGTTTTATTATTAGCTCACTATTTCAATGAGATAATTCATGAGAGCATTACACATTTTGGGAACCCCTGTCCTTTAACATGGACCCACAGATCACACCGTGCCCCTGGGCATACCACCGTATATAGTTACTAATAAACTCTAGTCTATGCCATGCCACATACCATCCTATATAGATACAAAGACACCACGTATCCCTCAGAGAACAGAGGTGTGTGGTGTACATGCTAGTGAGTGCGTTGCTGTTGTTGTTTCAGTGATTTCTGTTCTAGACACATGGTGAGCAGGGAGGGCTTCGAGGGCGCCTCCCCGTTAGGCTGTGGACACCCAGAACCTTTGTGCTGGATCACCCTAACAGAGTCTAGTGACCAGACTATCCTGCCCCACAGATACACAGTAACAATACATGTTGCACACACACACACACACACATACACATAAAATATTTGCACATGCACACACACACTGGTCAAGTGATAAGTCACTGGCTGTGAAGGTTACACAAGAAGACAGAGGGATAGCCTAATCCTCTATTTTTATCTTGGCGCGAATGAGTCCTCCAAGCTTCCAGTGGCGGTATGTGATAAGTAGCACAGGAGCTCAGCCGTTATGTCCCAGCACCGACTCACAGGTCGCGTTTCAGCCTGCTCATTTATCTTGCTTGTTTATTTTGCCAATTGGCTCTTACTTTGAAAGCGGTGAGTCATCGCTCTTAGCCACGGGGGGTGGGTGGTTGAGTGGCTTGAGTTAATCTCCTTGTCAAAAGTAGATTCTAGTCAGACGTCATATGGCTCTCCTTTTTAGCAGAATTTTAGTAGAGATCTGATCATCTTTTTCTCTTTCTACGCTCCCTCCCCCCACCCTTCCCTCCCTCTCCCCCCTTACCCCACCACCTCTCTCTTCCCCAGGTGTCTGAATGTGTACTACTGTAGCAAGGCGTGTCAGACGGACAACTGGCCCAGCCACAAGAAGGCCTGCAAGAAGCTTCGCCTGGTGGCCATTGACCGACTAGTGGAGTGGCTGATGTTCACAGGTAAGGGACATGCCCAACGAATGACCCCCCTCTGATCTGACCCTCACCCCTCCCCTCAGGCACAGCGGAGCTGGGGAGGAAGGTTAGTAGTGAGGTAGGATGTTTGACTCCAAGCTAAAGGAACACAGTAACATGGTAACAAAGAGCATGTTAGTACTTGGTCCAACACTGTGGTCTTAACCAGGTCCTCCTGTTCACCCAGGAGATCTCCCTTTCCCTGTGGAAGCCCAGTGGACCAAGCCAGCAGCAGAGGTGAGGAGCTGGGAGGACTGGAAGGCCATGCAGGGAGACCTGGCGGCTCACCTGGAGGCCGTCCTTACCTCAGCCAACATGGAAACCCTGTGGAGCAACGCAGGGCGGCCGCAGCCTGTTGCCGGTGAGCTGCGGGACTCTGTGTGGCGTGTCCAGAGCGAGTTCATCTCCCGGGTCATGACAATGTGGGCCGCAATGCGGCGCTTCAGCCTGGACCCCCACGTCAGGCCCCTGACAATCCACCTGGCGGGGGCCTCTCTCAACGAGACCATGGGGGCCCGTTTGACCGACTACGATGAGCTGAATCGTGCCTTCCCCGGACACCAAGGTTTGGAGGTGGTGCTGGTGGGGCCGGAGGTTGTGAAGGGCCCCATCATGAGGCCCCCTCTCCGGGCGTTCGGGCCCAAGCGGAGCGTCTACCTCAGCACCTACAAGGGCCTCTATCACCAGTTCTGGGAGGAGCTGGTGGAGACGGAGAAGGCAGCCAGACCGGACCTGGTGGTCGGCTTTCACCCAGGTATGTGACACACCGTCCTCTGCTGTCAATGAGGAAATGCTAAACAGCTGTGTGTGGCTACCCGATCGATGCTAATTGGCAGTGTGTGGTTTGCCAACCAGTGCTGGTCAGCAGTGTTCAGCTACCCTCTCCATGCTGTTCAGCAGTGTATGGCTACGTGGTCCATGACCTCTCATTTTGGGCACTTTACGACTTCCAATCCCTTAATTTTGATATGGCAACATGTTGGGGATGTCAGGGAGAATTGAGGATGCTGAATCCATTTCTGACATTGTCAAAATTCAAAATGGCAAACCAAAACTCTCGGTGGGCCGATTTTGATGAATTTTGAGTCAATTAAGAGGTTTTAGAGGACACTGACACTAAATATAAATTGTAGGATATTTATGAACACAATTATCCAAATGATGCAGAATATGTACATTTTAATTCACATAACATTACACTCTGAGGGGACATTGGAGGTAACAAAGGCAAGTACCATATCAAACTATGACTATGGAACTCAGAAGAACTTTATTGCCAAGTAGGTTTGCGCCTATGAGGAATTTGTCCTGGTGGTTTGTGCGCAACAGTAAACAGTTAACAATGAACAAGCAACAAACAACACCAACAACAGACAATACAAACAACAAGCAACAGTAAGTGTTTTAAAGTGTATGGTGCAAGGAGAGCAAAGAGTGATATTGTCAGTGGGGGTGGGGGAGGGGGTGAGGGGGGTCTGGGACCAATTTATGATCCCAACTGCAGCTGGGAAGAAGCTGTTCATGTGGCGGGAGGTTTTGGCCCTGATGGACTGCAGCCTCCTGCCAGAGGGGAGAGGGTCAAAGACTTTTTGTCCGGGATGATAGGGGTCGGCCACAATCCTACCTGCACGCCTCAGGACCCTGGAGGTGTGCAGGTCCTGGGGTGGAAGGTTGCAGCCAATCACCTTCTCTGCAGAGCAAATGCAGCTGCAGTCTGCTCTTGTCCTTAGCAGTGGCTGCAGCGTACCGGACGTTGATGGAGGAAGTGAGGATGGACTGGATGATGGCTAAATAATATAGAGAAAGGAGTATAATACAAGTTACAGGTAGAACACAACTACTACTACCTGTTCCAGAGTCCTGGAACAGGTACAGTAGTAGTATACCCAAAAGTATACCCAAAATTATCAGAGCAGAAAACGAGCGCCTTGCACTTCTGCTACTCTGCACTATATAACCATATGTTCATTATCAACGTCATCGCCTGCTCTGTCTTCATCTTCTTCTTCAGACTCTACATTCTTGTCATCTCGCTCTTCTTGCTGTGAGTGTGTGAGCGGGTTGCAACATGTACCGTCATAGCCTTTGCAGAAGCAGTAGCTGGTACAGGCCAGGCCTGCAGCAGTGCAGCTGCACTTTGTTGTTGTACATGGCTTTAACCCAGCTTTGCAGCTACAGCTGATAATGTCCAACAGGGCAGGAGGAGCAACGGGGCTTGCATCCAGGACAGGCATGATGACTTCCTCTCTTTCCTTCACACCTTCCTTCTTGTCCCATCCAAACTTGGTGATGTCCACAGCTGGTGGATCAGGGAGGTCTGCTGCTTTCCAAAGCAGCACCTGTAGATGGGCACGCTGTCCATGGAGGTGGACGTTGCGCTCTCTATGAGGCAGTGTCTTCAGTGCTGGGGGGGTTTTGCGCTTTCAGTATGTCATATCTGGCGACTTTCAGAAAATGCAGACTTCCTGTGGTTGTACAGAGCCAGGAAGAAACCCCTCACTGCCTATGATTTGCAAATCAGTAGCTCCCTGAAGTGAAGCAGGTCACCAGGTACTACTCTCATGGCCTGGAGCACGGCCACCTTCCCTTTACCAACGGGATAGGAGGTGGTGTCACACCCGAAGAGAGCGTGCATAGCCAGGATGGAGCAACAGTGCTCACCCAGATTCTCTACTGTTGAATTGATGTTGAGAACAGTGCCATCCCATCTCTCCATCTGCAGGTGACATGTGATACCCACCTTCGAGCACCAATAGTCCATGAGCACAAACACATCAGTGTCGTCGCTGAGAATGTGGACAGTTTTAGCACCATGCCTGGCTGCATCCAACATATATGAGATGAGGGAGACGTCAGCCTCATCAGTGACAATACTGTCTGCTCTGCTGACCATCTCGATGTGATCTCCTATGTTGTGTGTGCACAGGAGCTCGCCTAGCATCCGCTTGTTTGTCTTGTTCTTCATCACGCGGCTAGGTAGGGCGGTTGTCAGTGAGAGTTGGTACTCTGTTGAGCTCTCTCTGGCTCTTCTCTGCCTCTCGTGGTCTTTAGCAGAGGGTTAGGGTTAGGTTAGGGTTAGGGTTAGGTTAGCGTTAGGGTTAGTGTTAGAGACTTGCTCATACCGGTCAAAGATAACAAATGTTTGGGTGATGTAGCGATCAAGCCGGTGCCGGTGCCAAGACAGTGCCTGACGATGGCCACACCACGTGGTAGATGAGCTGCGATGCATCAACGAGTACGTCTGGTGGGTGGGGATTGGGAACAAGGATTCCAAGATTCTGAACAATCACAGACTTGTTACCCATTCTGAGGCATCCATACTCATCGATGATGGATACAGGGACCGGGCCGAGCTTGTAGTTAAAGAGGGTATAGAGCTTCATTCTTCTCTTGCTCCCCACCACCAGCAGCTGAGCAAACAATGCCTCAAGGTCACATAATCTTCCCATTGACCTTCACTCCTTTTGTCTTGAATTTCATTGTCACCACCTTATTTGAGATGGGTGCATGAAATCCCCCAGGAAGCGATGAAGAGAACAGTGTGCTCATGTCCTGCCCGATCTTCAATGCATCTTGCACATTCACCTTTCCATCCGCCACCTGGCCATTTATGATATAGTAGAGGGTAGTAGTCTCAGTGGTGAGTGGGTGAGAGTTTTCCCATAGCACTCTCAGGATTTTAGCCTGGTCCTCTTGTTTGTGTCTGTTGGGCTTCGTCTTTTCCAATGCTTCAGCATCATCGTACATCTCATCCAAGGACTTGGAGAGATTGGAGCAGATGCCGAAAGATTGGATCCACACCCTGCGACCTGCTCAGGGTTGGTGGAGATGCCCTTCATGCCTCCTACTCCCTTCCCTTGATTGATGCATTGATGCTTGGTAGTCTACACTGCCATTTTGAATTTTGAAAATGTCAGAAATGGATTCAGCATCCTCAATAACCCCCAAAACCACTCCAATATTGTCCAAATCGGCCAAGCAGTTGCTGAAATATTGCCCATATAGGTGATTATGGTAATTAACCGTGCTCGTTATGCAAATTACCCAATATGCAAATTAGCACCTGGCAGTTTCTAAATGCTGGGGACCCATACTGTACATTTCTAACATAAAACTTTGGTGTACTCAACATTTCCGTGTTCACAATGGGGCTCTATATGCTGGCAAATAAGACTATGCCTTAAATGTAAATTTAAACATTTTCATATAAGGCTTGCTTTCTATACATTTTTTTCTCTATAATTCAAGACGTTATATATACGTTAATTTAAATTATTAATAAAACAAGAACAGTAGTTTTGATTTGTCAAGTATTTAATTCACACAGGAGTATACAAAAATAGACTACTCATTGAATTACCAGAAAACATGCTATATATCTTAATAAGTATCATTATCGGCATATTAAATTACCTATCGGGGTAGAAGACTGGCCATATCACCAAGCCCTACACTGAACTATGGTGAGTGTATCGACTGAACTATGGTGATGTCTCGATCATAGAAGAAGGGCATTTAGGGGACGCTTTTGTCCAAAGCGACTTACAATCATGTACAAAGTGCAATTGTGGGGTTCGACATGTGGATAGTTGGTGGGGATCGAACCGCCAAACCTACGGTTAGCGGACAACCCGCTCTACCCACTGAGCTATGAGACATAGGATGTGACATTCTTTGTTGGCTTGGTGATAGCCACTAAGGCTACTGGTCCTGGTTTCAGCATCTATAAGGTTATACAAGAGAGCTTAGGTCAATGCAAAAATATAACAATGATTTAATTCATTCATTCATTCAATTTCATTCATAATCATTCAGTAACAGTTTGTCAAAAAGTTACAATAACTTAGCACGCGTAGTCGACTCGAGGTTCGGTTACAGACACTCATGCCAAATTTAGCTTTGAATATAAAAGTAATACTACAGCACTGCACTGGATGTACATCGCCACCTACTGTTCAGGCGGGTGAATTGACCGATCTTCAAGTAGGATTCTACAGTTCTACAGTGTTATTTGGCAGATAATAGCAAATACAAATTACACAAACACAATTATTGTTGTATTTGTGGACATTGTATTGTGCAAGTTTATTGCTCTTTGCGTATCTTCTATTCTTATTTTACACATGTGAGAATCACCTTTCAGATTTGCAAACCATTCAGATTTACAACTGTTTTCTGCGATTACAAATACCTACCTACAAGTTCACAAATCTTAAGTACAACTGCACATATGCTTTTTCACGTACAATACTTTAGATCGAAATTAAACTCCATACTTTTATTTATTAAACTCTGATTCCGCTAGATAAGGCAGTAGGCCTACTGTGTTCATTCCTAATAACGAAGGGCTGTTTCTGAGCTCACAACCGAAATTGTGGATGGTTGAAGAAGTCAGGCTTTGGTATGCTAAGGACTTTGAAATAGACCAGAACCCTGCTTCTGGACCCTTGACAACCGTCAACGATACAGATCCCACTATTAGAGCCAGTCTTATGAGCCACATGGTTTCCGAGCAAACTGGTTCCCGAACATGTGACCTGCTCACCCAGATAAGCCAGATGATGACGTTCGTCACATTTACAAATATGTACTACCCGTATTTTGTACGTTTCGTCTCATTGTTCTTATTGTAAATAGGTATGTATTGTAGAGTACCAAATTAAAGTAACTTAAACCCTAGTGATTATCAAAATGAATGAGCCATTACTTAAAAAAAATATGTCGAGCTGGATTCGATCATTTTTTCTGATACAAAAACTACAATTTCAGGAAGTTAGTAGATACCACTAATGGGCCTTTCACACATGGACACATGGATGAACTCTGGAGAATCAGGTCTGAAGACCATCAGGAGTTGCTCTTTCACACATACAACACACAACAGGAGATAAGCAGCATCAGACATGTTCACACATTATTGGAGATACTCGCATGATAGGAACGTTATCATCATGTCAGCAACACACCCATTGGTGAATTTTCGGAAAATCCAGATTTAGACAAGGGGTCTGGTAGATTTAACGCAGGAGGGGCGGATTTGTACATTTGTGTTCACACATACAGCCCCACCAGGGAAGTTCAGACTTTCGGTGCATGTGTGAAAGGGGTATGAAAGTCACCATGGCTAACTGATTTGCCAAAATATAATTAAACCATTGTTAACTTTGGTCATCTAATAGCATAATTAATAGAGCCACTGCTTCCCGGTAGAGAACAGAGAACAGTGGAGCTCTCATTTTGTCTGCCTGTGTGCCGAGCGTATCCGAGTGTATCACAGGGTCAGGGTTAGGGTTAGGGTCAGGGTTAGGGTTAGGGTTAGGATGGTTTGGTTATATCGGTGTTGGGTGTGTATTATCTATGACGTCGATGGTATTATCTGTTATTGTTCATTTCCTTAGTGTGCGAGTGAGGGTGTGTCAGCCCAACTCATTCCATTAAACAGCAATCCCAATGAGGCCTTCTCCTTTATTGAAGTGATGTTTCATTTATTCCACTGCTTCTTTTACTTCTTATTGACACGGTCAGAAAACCTTGTGGCTCTTGACGAGTCCAAACTAAGCTCGTGGTGCTCAAATGTTTTCTAAAAACATTAACCACAGTCTTTTCACTCTACCATTAACGCAGACTTCGAAAAATGTACATAGTGGAGGGATCTCAACATATTATGTTGAGATCCCTCTACTATCAGCGACCACAGATATTGGACCCACAGTTATGTTTCAGCCAGCACTGAAGATTATATTGATCTTAATAATGCGAAGGGGTATCTCCAGAATAAAATCACTAACCCTAATGAAACAGACATGGCACACGTTTAGGTGCAGCCCATTGGGCTCCATATGTTACACCACAGACATTTTTCTGATTCCTATCCCAGCAAGCCAAAATTGCATCATGGTGATGTTGTGATGAAGTCTTTAAATTACATCCAAGCAGATCACAGCCAATATGGGGATGATTTTGAGTGTAAATCATCTCCATATCGGCTATGATCTGGCCTAGGCTTGTATATGTTTTGTTTCAGTCTAAACTTTACTCTGTGAAACAAAACCTATATTTTTTTTAAATACAGTACAATTCAAGTGAAGATATATAATATAGTGTAATGTTTTACTTTTACTAAGGGAACCTCCAAAGTAAAGAGGAAGGATGTTATGTATTGACAGGTCCCTTCTATGATACCATTACCTCAGTAATAGTTGCCCCTTTAATAGTTTAATAGTTGTAACCCTGAGTATACGACAGCGCTTCGCCGAGGATATGAGTGGCGTTGCTGCAGGCTGGGGAAATGACCGCACGTCATTGGCAGAACTTGGCCACTTTTTTAAAAACTCGTCAAAAGCATTACAACTTTGTAATTTAAGAATATAAAATTTTTACGCATCCATGAAACCTCCAACAAAACCTTTAAATTACAAATTATGTTTCTGATGTTAATGACAGTGCTGGTCAGATTTTTGTACAGACCAGAATGAAAAATAGATGATTTTACCTTGATTTCAATGTCAACGTCTTTTTCTCTAGGATTTCTGTTTAAATAGGATGATATTATGGGCCTGAACTAACTAGGCATGATATGACTTGATCTGCCTCCTCTCAGGCTATCACAGATTCATCCGGGTCCATCCATGTTTGCTGGGATGGAAATTCCCCCACATAACTGTAGTTGCATATATCAATTTCTTAATGTAGCTTTAGTGATGTATTTTATTCTACACAACTGGTTCAGGGTCAACCAAGTACAGCATTGTATATGGGGGGGGGGGGGGGGGAGAACAATATT
>OMKI01014298.1:7720-18744 GCA_900302315.1 Phycis blennoides | reverse complement strand
TGCGTGTCTATGTCTGTATGATTGTGTGTGTGTGCAAGATTAAAGGTTTGTGTGTGTGTGTGTGTGTGTATCTATGTATGATTTGGTGTATGTGCAAGATTAAAGGTGCGCGTGTTTGTGTGTGTGCGCGTGTGTGTGTGTGTGTGTGTGTGTGTGTGTGTGTGTGTGTGTGTGTGTGTGTGTGTGTGTGTGTGTGTGTGTGTGTGTGTGTGTGTGTGAATTCATCTGGATCGAACACACACACGTATGCATGCGTGACTGCACATCAGTGGGGGGTTTTGGGTGGAAGTCCGCAGGGCAGACTTCACTGCATGGCAAAACTAAAAATACAGCTCATAAGGTGCTTTCTTCTTTTCTGAAAAACAATATTCCTAAAGGACGACACAGAATGAGAGAAAAAGGGGCGAATGTCGTAAGGTATTGTTTTAGGTATCATCGTTTTACGTTATAAACTGAATATCATTTCAAACATTGTTACAGTGAAATCACACAAGAAATTACGCCGTCTCATTTTGTTAACAGAAACTTTTTAGTTCCACAATAGCAAATGAACGAACATTTGACCACTCAAACATTATATACATGCTCACCTGAGTGGGCCGATGAGCAGCAGCTTGTGATCACAGTGCGCCCCCTGCTGGTAGAAGGTCAGCCGTGCGGCGTCCACTAACCTGTGCTCCTTAAACAGGCCCGTAGCCTGGCCACGTGACTTGATCGAAAACTGGTTCGTATTTGGCAAGGTTGTTGACTGTTGCTGTTTGGATTGGCTTGTTTTGACCGTGAAAGGGTCAATACAAGCCTGCTGCAAACTAAATGTTGGCTAACAGCAATAATTAAGAATTGATCGGATGGAAATAACTTTAATCATGAACTGAAGAATGAGGGGGGCAGATAGTACAGCTAGATAGACACAACCGGACCTTACCTGACCTTTGAACAGTCCGAGAGAAAAACACAAGGCTAATATGGTTCCCTAAACACAACTACAATAAGACAACACATTAACATGAGCCACAGTGTTTGTGGGTCTAAGGCATGCTGGTACATGTAGTCTACGTACATTTCTAGGACACTGCTCTGGTAGGAAGGCCTACAGCAGCTCATCTCTGACCAGAAATAAGCTGCTCATGTCTGACCTCAGCCCAAATGGCTCCTCTTGTACAGTCAGCCCTCTAACAAACCGCAGACGATCACACGCAATCAGAATGGATTTACGTCTTAGCCACCACAGTACTGAAATGCCAGATACCACACTACTCATCAGCTTGTCATTCCACTAGTTAAGGGACTATGCCTCTATGACATTAGATTAGATTAGATTCAACTTTATTGTCATTGTGCAGAGTACAAGTACAGGGACAACGAAATGCAGTTGGCGTTCTAACCAGAAGTGCAAATGAGCGATTAAGGTGTATATGACATATACATATACATATACAGTATGTCTTTCAACCGCCACTTTTGAATTAAATATATAAAGAATATATATATTTTTGCTGTTACTTTGAAACGTTTGCGCATCGTACCTTTTTGTGTATTTGATATTTTCACGACGATATTTGCGTTGCCATTGATTACACGGAGTGTCGAGACTGAGACTGCGTGACGTCAGAGACCAGCTGACGGGTTGTTGTGCTGCTGAGCGCTGGTCCTCAGAGGAGAACTCAGCGAGGAACAGACCTCATCAAACCACTCTCTACGAACACGCAATTTATCCCCAGCTGTTTTATATTCAAAGTTTTATTCCGCTAGTTGTTGACGTTGTTTTCAGAATTGTACCGCTGGCCGCTTTCTTCAACTGGAGAACTGGTTGACTTTGACGCAGTATGCCTTCCGAGAAAACCTTCAAACAAAGAAGGACATTCGGTAGGTAATCTTCTGCATGTCTCTTCACATCCAGCTCTTAACATACGCTCTCTGCAGTCACCTCGGTACAGATGTGTTCACTAAAGGTGGTAGGGACACACACTCCCTGTGTGTTGTGTTTGTGTATTTAATATTCACCGAGTTGTTTATCTGCTGCTCGCTGTACATGTTATGGTGACGTATGTTGGCGACACCTTGACTTTGTAGCCCGTATAAAGTCACCCAGAGTGATTTGGCAGGTTATTTTGCCCTGGGGCCTGGTGGTGTGATCTCACATGAAAGCCATGTGAGGGTAACCGATCACAGACACATCAAAGCTGTGATCTGTTGTGTTGGCAGTGATGCGCGAGCAGTGATCACATCGAGGCAGATCATGATTAATGGAAGTTCAGAACCACAGAACTGCTGCATTAGAGGTTGTTTTCCGCCTCACCTCACAGGCCTCTCTGTTTGTTCGAGTGGTGGGAGAAAAACAAAGTGGTGTCGAAATGCAGGGCAGGCAGAGCTGCAGGATTGGGGGATGGGACTGGCAGTTGGGGGAGGAAGGGGGAGGGAGGGGGGGAGTACATAAGTGTTGCTGGCACGTTGACTCGGTTCCGGTTTGTTGTTTGAAGGCATTAGTTTGGTTAGCCCGGGGTGAGTCTTGAGTCTGTTAGGGTGTTATTGTTCGTCGGCCCCTCGGTGGCGGAGTGTCGGGCCTCACTGTCGTACCAAAGTGTGTACCCGTTTCAATTCAAAAGTCATTTTCCAACTTCCATGTGTGGAAGAGAACAGGTTTTGTAGGCCTACCTCCCAGTTCCGCAACACAACTAGGCCACAGGGTTGACAGCAATACCAATAGTTATTGCAAAAGTCAGTTCAGTCATGAAATTAGGTCAAATATTTAAGTATGGGCATTCAGATCACTAAAGCAGAAACACTCACACCAATATAATGGTGACATGGGACCATTTAGAATATTTCCAGCCTTGCAATAGGTGGGTAACATGATTATGAGGACATCTGTGGAAGCTTTCCTGCTGGCTCATGTTTTCCATGACTTCCACATTTTTATTGTGACCAAAGTATGATGAGTCACCCAGTTGAACCACAAGATACAGAAGTGAGGGCAAAAACGCGTTACTATGAATACACTGATATTTTCCTAGTGTTTACTTGTCTTGGGCAGATCACCTGACATGGAGTTTCAGCTGCATGTGACTGGTTTAGTGTAACAGTGATTCAAGTTTCTGTTCACTATATTGGAGGTAGGCAGAGTTGAGTTTTTTTTCAACTTTTACATTTAAATTTGTCGTATTATCACATTTGTGTGTTCACATGACAATGCAGTTATTAATGTCGGTACATTTCTCCCAACAGCTTGAACAAATATTTTGTATGAGTGTACAACATATGTGTTATCTGTACTGTGGAAACATTTATTTTGGGTTTGGTACAGATGGTCCAAATAAGGTCAAAGTCATGACATGGGAGGGGCTTGCTGGCTGGGTTTAAGACCATATCAGCCAATGAGCAGTGAATGTTAATCCTATAATAAATGCACCAGGGCAACTCCTTCCCAAAATGACATTGTCACTTTGACAGTGTGTGGCCAAGGCTTTGTGAATGCAATCATTTCTAGTTTAGTTTTGTGTGCGAAAGGAAAAATGTGGTTACTGTCATTTCCTGCTTGTTGTACTGTGCATTATCTTCAGTGTATTGTAAAATATACTTGAGAGGTACAGATGAGAGGAACAGTGAATAGGTCAGGTCTTTCTTTGCTGCTGTTTCTACCCATTGTTCTATTTAGGAAATGTGTACTTTCAGAAATCCCTGCAATTGCTTTGCTACATAATGAGCTAAATCAGTTAGCTCTGTGAATGGTACTAGCTAGGTTTGCTCTGGCCCTAGCGATTTTGGGTGTCTGAGGCTAATCGTTGTCATCATAGACCGTACATCTATTGGGTTAGCCATCGTGTCTGTTTGCACTGAGTGTCAACATGTTGTTTTTCTTTTTTTGCTGGTTGTTGACCTGTTTCCCTGTGCCAGGCTAGCTGCCAGTTAGCTAACCAACAGGTCATGGTGATTGTCAAGCTGCCTTTCCTAACCTGCCTGTCTTTTGCCTACAGAGCAGAGAGTAGAAGATGTGAAAATCATCCGAGAGCAGCACCCCAACAAGATCCCAGTAAGTCACACCACACATTCAAGTAACCACCAAACCACGTGCAAATTGTCCCGAAGATCCGCAGTCGACAGATTCGAAAAACATTGCGTGACGTTTCAGGAAACGGTGCATTAATTAGAAATACCAGTGTCACAGGAATGTAAAATAGAGTATATTTTAGTCATAACGCGTGCAAACAGGCCTCGTGGCAGCGCCAAGCATGATGGCTCCGTGACCACTGTAACAGAAACCCTAAAGGGCTCTGATTGGCTGTTGATTCCCGGTACCTGTGCCAGGTGGGTGTATGGAGCTTGCCTTATGAGCAGGTGTCTGTTGCACCTTGCGTGACACCTGCTCAGCCTGGAGATAGAATGTCACCGCCTTCCATCTGCTCCCCCCCTCCTCTTTGGGATCTTGCCGTCCTCTGCACGCTTCCTGTCCTCCCTCGGGGGTGGGGGTGGCGGGTGTGCTGCTGCACGGTATCCGTAACATGACCCCACTCCGGGACACGCGCCACGGCCCACAGCCACGCTTCTGTGTGGCTGTCGCTCGGCCTTCTGCATCGGCGCGTATGTGTGAGAGTCGCGGCGGTCCACTTCCCAAACACAGAGACCTGGACGACAGCGCCCCGTTAGCTTGTAGCGGAGCCGCGTCTACGCTAAGACGAGCGGGCCTCTCCCGAGGTTAGCGATGCGTAGCGCGCCTCCCGCGGAGGTTAGCGCCAGGTAATCCTCGGTTGGTAAAACAACGGAACTAGCTTAGTGTTTTGTTTTTTTAGACAGCCGAAACGCGATAACGAATTGAATTCACTCCCGTTTTGGTTGCGGTGCACGTCTTCAGCAATACATCAGAATGATTCAGCCGCAGCCTTTTCACAGGGATATATTGTGCTTCTGTGAATCCAGTTTGACCCCGCTGTGTAGCTGCTCTGATCCACTGTATCTATAGCTAACCCACCCTGAGATGTGGTCATTTCTTGAGCATGTGCCCCATTCACAAACGAAAGTCTACACCTTATCATTTGCTTTTTGTTATTAACTAGTGTCCCTATGACTGGTGCATACAACACTCTCCTTCCAATTTTTTGATAAGACATAACTCTTTATCAAGGGTCCGAAGTTCATAACAGCTGTGTGTGTGTGTGTTTCCTAGGTGATTATTGAGAGGTATAAAGGAGAGAAACAGCTTCCTATCTTGGACAAGACCAAATTCCTAGTGCCAGACCATGTCAACATGAGCGAACTCATCAAGATCATCAGGTATAGTCTCTCTCTCTCTCTCTCTCTCTCTCTCTCTCTCTCTCTCTCTCTCTCTGTGTGTGTGTCCTCCTCTCTTTCTCCTCCCCGTCTCCCCCCCTGACCCCCGAGCGGTCTCGCCCTGCAGGAGGCGTCTGCAGCTGAACTCCAACCAGGCGTTCTTCCTGCTGGTGAACGGACACAGCATGGTGTCCGTGTCGGCCGCCATCGCCGAGCTGTACGAGCGCGAGCGCGACCAGGACGGCTTCCTCTACATGGTGTACGCCTCCCAGGAGACCTTCGGAGCCGCCGCCGCCGCCACCCAGTGAAGTGAGCTTCTGACCCGTGCCGCCGCCCGGGCCCCGGGCGGTTGGACAATGACGTCGATGAAGTCCCAACTCCCTCCTCCTCCTCCTCCTCCTCCTCAAGTCGTTGTGTCATTCGGTGGTTCGCTATGAGAAATGGCCGACGTCGAGTTTGAAATCACAATCTTCCGCTCGTTGTAGTCTCTGGGTGGGGTCATCCATTGTAGCAATGTGTCGTGCTCTGCCCGAGAGGCCGCTTGCTTCAGTCCGCCCCCCCTACTCCTGTAAACACACACATATATATATATATATATATATATGTATATACATACACAGTACATACCGTAGGATGTATTTGCTTTACTCATGATTTCGTTTTATATTGAATTGTATTCATGGTGAAAAACTACAATATGCTCGATTCCACCTCACCGGGTCACCTTGAATTAACGGAAACCTTTCTGAGTCATGACGGTGACAGAAGGATCAGGATGACATGAGAGTAAGACCTGCGAAGAGACAGGAAGAGCCAGGCGTCTTCTCTGCTTCATGTCCCTTCTGGGACAGTTTGTGTCTCTTCTGTTTTCATTTTCTTCCTGGGGTCTGTCAATGTTCCTTTACGTGCTAATATTACACATTGTCACAGTTAAGCAGATGTTGGAATTTTCCAGAGTATCATAAATAGATTTTTTTTATTGGGAGATTGCGTCGTCTTGGATCTGTTATCGATTTTGTCTGAGACGACGAAGAGGCTTTTATCATTTATTCACAATATAAGGAGTGTTCTTTTAATAGACGATGGTTCGCAAATGTTCCTTCTGCCCGAGAATGTTATTCCCGATTGTTGAAGAACTTTTAAGCGGAGACCAGGAATGGCTGCGATTCACAGAATGAAGGGGAAAAAGTGCATATACTATTTACGAGAGTGTAAGCGGGCATGGGCATAATGATTGGCATGTCCGAGTCTGGATAGACTAGAGGCTTTGATTAGAGGCTAGGTTTGCCTGTAAGCCCATCTGTTGTGGGCCACCGGGTAAAGAGCAAAGCATTTATTATAGCATCCCGTTTGTGTAAAGATTGTCCCTCGCTTGTTTTTCCTTACCGTTGGTGGTTTTCTGGCGCTTTTATAATTGCAGTATTTGTATCTATTTTGTTTTTTTTTATTTAAGGTAATTTTACTTGTATGTACCCTGTGTGACTAGGCTTGCGCTGTTCAACGTGGAGTGTAAAGGTGACTAGTGTGTGCGTTACGTCTCTCTGACAGGTTACATGCGTCGTGTGTAATTTAAGCCGCACATTTCCCCTCACTTGTCGTCTCGCTTGTTTTACACTCGTGCACGGTCCACACAAACGTGCACGGTAATAACTCCCGGCTTTCGTATTTATGTTTGTATTTTTTCAACAATAAAAAAACAAGGATTAAAAAAAAAAAACGAGTGCGTGTTTGGGGTCTCTGAAAAGCATGCCGATGATAAGACAGACATATAATTCGTAATGTATGGTTATCTCGAAGCCACACAAGGCATCTGAAGACTGCCTCCCCCGCAAAGCCACACTTCTGTCCGTGTCTGTCTGTCCTTAGTGCTCTCATGCTCAACCAACTCAACTGTAAAATAGTGTTCTTTATTATGGTTGCCAAGTATGTCATTTTATGGATGGAATATTCACTGTATATAAAATGGAACAAATTCCCAATGGTCAATATACATACATTTTGCATAAATACACATTTGGAAGAGTTATTCATATGGAATTAATATGAATATGGAAGACATTTCAGCAGGTGTAAGGAACAGAACGACCACAATCATTAATCAAAAAGTCAGGATACAGAAAAGGCCTCCGACATGGAGAAACAAAACTAAGCACCACCCAGTCGCAGTTTCCGTGGTGGCAGAGGGGAAAAAAACACGCATTTAGATGCATGGTGACGTTCTCTTTAAAAGTCAAACAAAGCCAGCGAGGAGGGGGGGACGCTCCAGCCAATCAGAGGGCTTTGCCGGGAGCGCTGGAGATGGACACAGGTGTTGTAAATGAAGCAAATTAATCCGTTTAAGCAGTGAGAAGACAGAAGCAGCAGATCACGACAAACACTCCAGTAGTCCAAACTTCCAACAAACAGTTAGAACGACAGAAGTAGAAATACACGGGGGAAAAATAAGACACTCCGCCGCACACACACCTGCCCCTGTTCCTCCTGAAGTTCACTAGCAGGTAGCAGAGCGCTCTGGATCCAAGGTTAACACCGAGTTAAAGCTTCACGGTCGATGTTATTTGGCAGCGTTTTCATGTGTAATGTGTGCCGACAGCCACAAGATGGGGCACAGAGACCAGGACCATCAGATTAAACGTCCAAGTGGGTTTTTCTTTCAACCTTTATTCTCGAGAAACCCATGGAACTCCAGATTAAATTCAGTATATATCATATTTTATGTTATAAAACCAAAAACTCGACATTGAAGTGTAACAGAATGGGGGGATGTTTGCAAACAGCCACAACAACTTAAATTAAGTTAATGGCAACTAGTTTTATCTTAACTTAAGAAAACAAGGTAGATCAAATGGCTAATACCTTTTTCAGTTTTTATCCGTAACTAAAGCTAAAGGGTTTTATCAAATAAATGCCAATATCCCATTGATGCATGCAGGGATGCGTATTCAATGAGTACTAGCTGAAAACTATTCACCCAGTCACCCTTCACCACACAGACCAGCAGAGGGCAGCGTCGTTTCTGTGAGCTCCTGTTGAAGCCAAGTCGCCTGATGTATCAACAGGTGAGCGCAAGAAATTATATTAATTAATTCATAAGATTTAATTAAACATTTCTATTTCATTAAATAATAACTAATAACTAATAATAATAATAATAATAATAATAATAATCATTTATGTGTATATATATATATATATATTTGTCCATCATGAATTCATCTGATAGAATTTGTAATGGTTCACATGAAACATTTAATCTCACTAATTTCTTTGTAAACGTGGTCACCTTATGTTTTTAAAGTTATAGCCGATTGAAGTCCTGATTTATGCCATGACCTCCTTGTGATAAAAGAAGAAAACCTTAAGGGATGATTTAGAAGCATTCACTTTTGGCTATAGATGAACTAAAACTGGTTGAGGTACTCAGCCATGCTTTGGACGCACCCCAGCTCAGTTTTTTGATTTCCAGCAGTTTCAGACATGAGAAAAGATGGACCAATGCTGCGAAGAGATATTGTGTGAGTGTTAAAAGAAGTAGCATCTTCACTTCACACTGAGCTAGTTCCACTGGATATTAGTGTATTTACAGGGGTTTAGACTGCCAAATAGAATAAGTACAGCTAAGTATTATAAATGATAAACAGGCTGCAGTCAACTCTGAATCCAACAAAAACAGAATGTTGAATGTGAAAGCAGTCATGATTGTCACTGTTGAAATGCCTGAAGTGAGTAACTCCTGAAAACAAGACCGAAGTGTGAGTTCTAAAGTTATCCCTTAAGAATTTTACGAAGTGGTTTAGATTGGTAAGCACTGCGTATCTAAAAGTGTGCTGTTATTTCATGCGGACACGCTTCCTCTATTGTGACGTGGGAGAATACATCTGAATCTGACCCCTGTACCTTAATATGAAATACAACCTCCAGTGCCAAAAGCAGATTACAGGTATTAACTGGTGGCAATTTCCCAGCAGCAATATTTTGCCAATGCTATCATGACGTTGCATGGTCTGACCCGATAAAGTGGACTCTGTCCCTCTACTCGTGCCTTAATGCCGCCCCGGCGTCGCCAGCGAAGCTCTGCGAAACCCACGTCTGACCACCACAGTCAAACAAGTGAAGTGAGTGTAATGGATGACCGTGGGCATTCCTCCATGGGGACGTATGTCAAGCAAGGCAGTACACATGCACACACACACCCCAACAATCAGCTCCTATGAAGCCTTTTCTACGCCATGATGGATGAGCCCCGCGATCGCAATACCAAACTTGTATAAAGCCCCCTCCCCTACATATGAATGATTGTGTGTGTGTGTGTGTGTGTGTGTGTGTGTGTGTGTGTGTGTGTGTGTGTGTGTGTGTGTGTGTGTGTGCGTGTGCGTGTGCGCGTGCGTGCGTTGCTAGCTCAGAGAAGACTTCTTTGGAAAGGAAATGCCTCTTTACATTGGCTTGGCTTGGCGAGACGCTGCGGAAACACTGGGAGGAAATGCAATATATTAGCACACTGTTTGAACTCCATCAGCAGAAGTTGGCCACAGTGTTGGTGTCTGAGGCGGACAGCTCTGCTGAAAGGCTGTCACCCATTGGTTGGACCCTGGCGTCTCTATTAAAAGAGCCTGCAGTGGGATGTCATAGTGTGTGTGCGTGCGTGCGTGCGTGCGTGCGCGTGTGTGTGTGCATGTGTGTGTGTGTGTGTTGGCCATTTGAATTCCTTCGAGTAATACTTGGCGAGTCTACAGATTTGATGGCCGGTGCCTCAGTCGTTGCTGCATGCGGTCAATTGATGCTTATTACTGTCAGAGATAGTTGGCTGGATAGAAAACGGCCATCCCACACTGCCATGCTTGCTCGCAGAACTTGGGGCTACAGAATGTCCTTTGACCTGCGTTTGCACACAATTTCGGTGACTGTTATTCCAGAAAGGCCAGTATATTTGTCCTCACACCAATGAAATGGCATCGTTGGCAATAGTCATGCATAATAATTGTGAATTATTTGAGAACAATGAGATGATGTGCTTGAGAAATAGGATCTTCTGTCTTCTTCAGTCTGAATTGTTCTCCTCCCCTTATCTAGAATGACATTTGATCTTTGTAATGGTCAAGCATGACTTCCATCTATGTTTTTGAGGTGTGTCGCATATTGACCAAACAAGCAGATGGGCGGCAGTAGCTCAGTGGGTAGAGCGGGTGGACAGAGCGGGTCGTCCACTTAACCGCAGGGTCGGCGGTTCGATCCCCTCGATCCCCCTCCTCCTCCAACCGTCCACATATCGAACCCCACAAATGTACCGATTGTAAGTCACTTTGGACAAAAGCGTCAGCTGAATGCCCCCTTATGTGTGGCACCTCTCCTCAAACGCGATGGCCTTCGGGTGCCCCCGTGAACCACAGCCCGTCGTCTGGCCGTGCGTCCGACTCACCCCCATGACCCCCACGGCCTCCTCAGCATCACCGCGCCGCGGCTCCGGTTCACATCTCAAACCCGAGCGAGCAGCGCGCCGCCTTTTGGTTCCCGTCCCGCCTCCCATATGCGTCGGGCCTTTGTTGTTTTATTCTTCTGCGGAAAGATAAATGTTGTTGGGAAAGATAAAAACCCATCAAACTGACAGAAATCCCATGAATCACGTGCGCTCGTCTTCCACGGTGAGATACGAGAGGTATGAGGTGTGTGTGCGTATGAATCTGCACGCCACATGCTTGGAAAGGCCCCGGGTTTGTCAAGGAGACCCCCATACCGCCCCCCCCCCCCCCCCCCTTTTGTTG
>OMKI01014284.1:0-12129 GCA_900302315.1 Phycis blennoides | reverse complement strand
CCGGCGGCCGGGGCGGCACCCTCTCCGGCTCCATCTCCATGGGCATGGGCCTGGGCCTGGACCTCAGCGGGGCGCCCATGATAACCAGCGGCTCGGCCACCATCTCCACGGCGACGGCGGCCAAGATGAACCGGCTGCCCTCCAACCTGCTGGACCAGCTGGAGCGCCACCTGCCGCTGCAGCGCGACGGCTTCAGCACGCTGCAGTTCCACCGGGGACGCATGTCCAAGCAGCGCAGCGAGAGCCCCGGGCGCATCCGCCACCTCATGCACTCGGTGCAGAAGCTCTTCGCCAAGTCCCAGTCACTGGAGGGCTCCGCCATGAAGGGCAGCCTGAACGGACGCGCGGCGGGCGGGGCGGCGGACGGCGGCGACGAGGGCTGCAGGGTGTCCCGCCGCAGCAAGAGCAAAGACCGGGCGAAGACGGAGGGCTCCAAGCAGAGGCCGCGGCCCAACACGATAGCGCTGTGGAGCTCCGACGACACCCTGGACAGCGAGGCGCCGGGCCCCATGGCGGTGGGCTACCGCAACCCGCTGGGCATGATGTCGCTGGGGAGGGCGGTGTCCGACAGCCAGGCCCCCCTCAGGCACCCCGTCCCGCAGGGCTACAGCACCGTGGCGGCGTCCCACGCGCTCAAGACGTCCAAAAGCAGCGGGGACCTCAAGTTCCTGGCGTGCCCCGGCGCCATGCGGCCGGAGGGCGCGGCGGAGGAGGGCCGGGGCCGGCCGGGCAAGGAGGGCACGCTGGTGAAGAGGGGGTCGTGGTCCACGCTGACCCTCAGCCAGGCCCGGCAGGTCTTGCAGAAGGGCTCGGCGTCGGTCAACAAGGCCCTGCTGAAGTCCAAGTCGTGCCACCAGGACCTGGCGCAGCAGTACCTGCAGGTGGGCCGTCCGGCTTCACGCCTCATTGGCGATCTGGCGATCAGGTCGACGTCGCTCGTCGTCATCGTCCGGAAATTCAACATAATTGGGGGTTTTTTTTCTCGTTCCTAAGCAATGCTTACAGGGGCTTTTCAGATTCAGTTTCTCCGGTAATGAGGTAATTATATCACATGGGGGGAATAAAAATAGTAATTGCCCATTGTTAATTAATAAATAGATCTTTTTTTATAATACTATAAAAGAGAGCTCTAACCAATATTGTTTTGTTTATTCCTCTGTGCCAGATCTTATTCTGTGAATTGGGTTTTGTAATTGTTTTAACTTGGGACTGCACAAATGAACACACACTGTTTCATTACTGATACCTATTTATAGCACCACAAGCCAAGTCAATAAATCACTCCCAGGTCATTCCAACACCAACACTAACGCCATTCCAACACTGTTTAACACATAACACGTATGCGGTAAGACCCCACGGATGATCCCGACAACATAATCGCTGTTGATTGTGTTGCATAATGGTGGACTGTACGTTATGTTTGTGAAGGTTCCCCTGGGGGACTGGGCCGGTTCACTTTGCCCAGGCAAGGGGGGGACCGAGATCCCCTGCAGGAGGATGCGCAGCGGCAGCTATGTCAAGGCCATGGGCGACATGGAGGACAGCGAGGACTCGGAGGGGAGTCCCAAGCCCTCGCCCAAGTCGGCGGCCCGGCGCCAGAGCTACCTGAAGGCCACCCACCTGTCGCTGAGCGAGCAGCCGGCCCCTCTTCTTCCACGCAAGTGAGTCGCCCCGCTGCGCTTCCTCACTGTGGCCGGCCCAGAGCCCGTGACAGTGAGAGCAACACGCTGATGCTTCATCAGTTACACCAGTGGTTCCCAAACTTTTTTTGCCAGGCCCCCCTTTTGTAGATAACAGAATTTTCGAGGCCCCCCCCCCGCCGACCCCGACGCAGACACACACACATCTTTTGCATTCAAATGCGACTGCAATTTATTTAATATATTGAACATATATGTGCTAAAAAAATTCCATCTCTGTAATAATAGATTTTAAACCTGACCAGCTAACAGAGATAAAAACAAACAGCAGCAACAACAATACAAACAACAACCAAAATCTGAACATTTGCTCTGCAAAAATTACACCTTTACGCACCATTACACCTTAGGCAAAATCTTAAAATAAAAAATCTTTAAAAAAAAAATCTTAAAAAAAAATAATTATAAATCATCTACCTTCCAACCTCGCCGCGCCCCCCCTGCAATAGCGCCGCGCCCCCCAGTTTGGGAACCACTGAGTTACACAGAGCGCCACGGTCAGTCAGCGAGTCCATCAATTAAACTTTATTTGTATGTATAACGAGGGGAGCAAGAATAAGAAGGGGAATATAATGAGAATCACAGAACTGCACTGAATTAAAACGTAAACTAAAACATTTTGATTGAGTTACTAAGTCGGTAGGTACATTTTTTAAATTTGTTGCTTGGTTATAAAAATGTAATGTAAAAGTATTATTCATTCATAATAAATAAATTAGAAGTGCAGATTTATACATGTATTATTTCTGAGACTACAATATCCCCAAAGCCAGTCACCAGGGGGCAGCATCTTGCCACAAGGAACTTTTGAACCGACACTCAAAGCCAGGCAATACTACGATATGGATATTGACCTCTCCATACATTCAAATGATCCTATCGTAATTTTTAGATTAGATATGAATATTTCTTTTCTAAGAAAAAGACCATAGAACATATTGAGTAAGGAAAACGTGGGTGAAATGTGTTGCCCTGTGCTTTACCCCTACGTCTGTACGGACAGGCCTCGTTGCTACGCTCTCATGCGGGAGGACTTTCTCTGGTGTCCGCTACAAAGTGCATGCTCTATGCAGCAGCTGAGGTCAGTGTTGTCTAGTAGGCCCGGGCTAGCGTGGGCTTCTGCCCGCTAACCTACCCACACGCGTCCCACCACCACTAACTGCCACCAGCACCTACCAGCACGGCCTGTCACTTGTTTTTCCGCTGTTCTCTTTAACCCTTCCCAGTGTCCTGCCCCTTCTTCTTCTCTGGTCTGTGTCACTTACCTTGCAGGTATCCCTCCGTGATGTTCTAGTAACGTGTGTGGCACTTGACCCGTTCAACGTGTTGTGTTGTCATTACATCATCATTACATCATCATTGGTCATAATGGTGTAAAGTTATTCCACCGAGACACCTCCCACGTATAAATCCCAGCCTATATCCCCACCAACAGCAGCAGCACCCCAACACAGACAAAAACCTGCATGACCCGATTAATCCATTTATTGGAATGGTTTAACCTTAAGTCTTCTCGCCCACTCATCTCCACTCCAAAAAGACCCAGAGGTCATTCACAAAACATCTGCTGGATATCCGCCATAAGGGAAACCCCCCCTTGCTATGTGGGATGTGAACTCTGATGCCCTCCACCCCGCAGCTCCCTTCCCTGTCTAAAAGAGCAGTCTACGAACCGGAGCCTGGACAACCTGGACTGTCTGGTGGGCCCGGCGGAACCCCCCCCCTGCCACTGGAACAGTGACTTCAAACACAGCTTTGGGACCCTCGGCAGAGGGATTGGTGCTCAGGTACGGCATTTCATGTCTTCTTCTGGGTGTTGTTTTTTATTGTGTGCAAGAGGAGCAAAGTTGGCAGGTGTTTTTTTTAAACTGTCGTGCATTGACAATCTGAGACATATAAAATGTCATTCAAACATAATTTGCGAATCTGGTAACCACTACCATATTTATGCCTTGTGAGATATCTTGTTCACAAATGAAAAGAAAATATCACTTGTAAATAAGTCTCACGTGGATAACATACCTTAAACATAACTTGCCATCGAAGTAACTAGTGATATGAACAGGCGAGTCATGTGTGAGATTCGACATTTTATTAGCCTGCCCATTGTTGTGGCGGAAACAAAAATACTTTACTACCTCCATCCATTTACTCCCATGTGACATGCGTTAGGGCTCTACGCCTCCGACCCTTAACCCCCCCTCAAGTATGCGGGGCACTCGTGCACAAGCCTATTAGCCCTGACCCGTCCGCGTGTTCTCATAGGTATGCGGGCAGGTCTGCGGCCGCTCTGTTCCATACTACGAAGGCGAATCCCAGGCAGTGGATGCGTTGGATCTTCCGGCCGCGACGTGCTTCCGCTCGCGTAGTCATAGCTACTTGCGGGCCATCCAGGCCGGCTGCTCCCAGGACGACGACACGGCCTCTATGGACTCAGACTCGCCACCGCCCACCTCCATGGGGTGCGCCTACAGCTCCCACCCCAGTGAGTATACCACCCGCAACACGTCCGGGATTAAGTCATCATCATGTGTTCAGTTGTTTATTGGAGAGGCTGAGTAAGGGAAAAAAAACAACAACTGCTGATTTGTCTGTTCCTCCCTGTTATCGTCCCTATTGCCACAGCGATAGCGCTATGCTGTATGTGCCGTATGTAGCGATTCATAAATGTCTCGTTCGCTTAACAGTATGACAAATCAGGAGACATTGACCCACTGCGAGGACTGTTTGTTTTTATTGAGTGTTTTTATCATATCATAAAACATTATGTAAACCGAAAATGTCTACGCATTAAAATGTCATTTATATTAATTAACATGAATTCTATAAAAGAGTAGAATTAATTGTGTGATACCAGAATATATCCGGAAGAACCAGCAAAAAATGCACCTTGAAATAATAATACCATGGTCTAATGGTGTAAACGTTGTAGTTGGCTAGCCATGTTTAACTAAAGTCGTTTCTTACATTATCATTTTTACTTATTTATTTTAACTGGAGAGAACACCTGATTGGTGGAGTATCAATCAAAGTACATCAGTGTAAGTAAAGTCGTGTCTACGGAGATGGCCTCCCTATTCTCATGGTGAAATCCATTGGTCCCCTCTGAGTTATATTCCCGGTCATGATCCCAGTTGGTCCGGTCCACTACCGGTCTACTACCGGTCTACTACCGCTCCACTACCGGTCCACTACAGGTCCACCACCGGTCCACAGGTCCCGCGACTCAACTGCGAGCTTCCCGCGGTTGCTCTGGTGGAACAAATGAAACGTACCTGCGCTGACGCACACACATGAACGAGGATATAACTCATCTGAACCAATCGCTTTAGTTATATATGTCAGCCAGGACGGGAAACGTCCAATCGCGTTCACCGTGTGCGTTTTGGGCAAAACGTGGACTCCAATCCTCATTGTTTAGGGCGTGTTCTACAAATCTTTTCTTCAGAGCGCCGTTGTGTGTGTGAGTGTGAGACAAAACGAAAGACGTTACTCTCTGCTCCACTCCATCGGAACTGAATTCTTGAATGGACAGGAGCTGAGGACTGTCCACACGGTAAGTTAACGAAGCGTGATTGTTAATACACCGGTTGTCGTGTTATGGAGGTTAGCAGCCAGCTAACTCTGGCGGCTAACCGCTCCCGAGGAAAGAAAGGGGAGGAATCGTGTCGTTAGCAGCGGCTAAGATGCTAGCCACCGGGGTGAATAATAGTCATGTTTTACGCGTGATGGCCACATATGAAGGATCAACCCACTGATGCATTGTTACTCATTGTTACTATAAACGTGAAATACGCGTGCGTTGCGTCCGTAAATTTCACGTAAATGACCGACATCTGGATACAGGCGTTCAGGTTGGGTTTCTTCTGACGTGAACTGGCTGTTGAGGAAGCTAACGCCAGTTTAATAAGGCATCACGGGTTCTACGATATTCAAAAGACGGTTAGTGTGTATGGTCGGTATATTAACCTCAAATACCGCACTGTAGTGAATCAACGTGTATATTGTTGTGATTGCTACGGAGATCCCCCATAACGTGTCTTTATTAAGAAGCGCGTCGTGCTCCGCTAACGGGATGATCTACGCCCTGCCAGCAGCTCACTGATGGATAGCTTGCCTGGTAACGTTAAAGTTATAGGCGGCTGACACCGTGTTTGCTTGTTTTTTTGTTTTTTTAAACCTTACACAAACCTTTAACATTTGTATCGATGTGTACAGTTGTCCCCTATGGTGACCGAACAATTTGGATGTTCATCTCAACATAGAGTCCCAACTAACAGCTAACGTAACTCTTACAGTTAACTCATACAGTGAGCTGCTCGGTAACCATGGGCTGTTCTCCTCCCTGTTTGTAAACGCTGTCGCAATAGATTGTATTTCCTTGGGCAATGGATATTGGCATACTTTTAAAGCCACAAAACCTGTTTATTCGTTTATTGCAATCATTTTAAGCCCTCTGTTCTCATTGCCAGTACTTTTCTGACGCGAGGACAGAATCCATATTTTATTAGATTCTTTGGTGTTTTGTACCTGGAAACCTTGGTCCACCTCTGGTGGTGTCAAATGTACTCATGCTAGGAAGTGGATGTCCACTGTTATATTTAGGACTACTTAGAAAGATCTCCGTTCTTAATGGGCAATGAAATATTGATCTTATTCATAATTGATTTTTATGAAACGACATTTTATATAATAAGACTCTATATGTAATGAATTTTTGTCATATTTGGTTGCTTTCATTATGCTAGAGACATGCATCAAGTTTAGATACACGCTCCATACGTCAAACGGCATTGCACATGTATTGCATTGATAGACTATGAGTCACCGTCACGGTCTTCCTGTTAGTATCCACGATGAGGTAATCTGTGTGACTCAGTGGATGAAGCCGGCTCTAGTTTCACAATAAGGTCAGCAGCAGTTTCAGGGTTTACAGGTGTACACACAGCGTTATCTACTATTTGTTCGTTAGATAGGGTAATGTCTTAGCCCGATGATATGCCACATTGTACTCATGTTGAATCTTGGACAGCAACCTGATGACACTTGTATCTCACATACTTTTGATTTTCACGTAGTTGTGAATGCATGCTTAAAAGCAATGTTGTTTAGTGGTACTAGCAGTGACACATTGCAATTAATTTCTCATTCACTCATATTTGTTTTTAAATATATGTTGAGATTTCTGTCTCTCTTCACTACAAATACATTCATACCATGATCACACCTTAAGAGATGGTAGCTTACAGATGGAACAATAGTGGCACTTGTTTAGTGATCAGGCGGTATGCCATCTATCAGGTTCAGGTGATTCAACTCTCAACCAGGACATCCTGATGTAATTAAAAGCTTGTCGCTATTATGAATGCCCAACTAAGCAATATCATTTGACATTTTCTTGAACCCTACATTTTAAAAGCAAGCTCTACTACCATAGCTGTCAGAAGTGACTCTTAGTCAATCATCATTGAAACTCTGTATTGCCTTTTTGCTTTGAAAGAATCTATTATTCTCTTCAAACAAAGAAGCTGGTTTGCTGTTTATTGTCTCATGAAATGGGTATCTCTCTTTGACCATTTACTTCCTGCCTTTCTGGGCCTACGGGTTGAAACTATTTATTTAGCAGTACAAAATAAAAGGCCTCCACTGCCTGCCCGTGTGTGCCATTTGGAAACACTATGTTGGGTTCAAGCTTTGTGAATGTCCGATTTAGGGCAACTCTAAAGTCTAATACTAATTAACACTTTGTCTAAGCTGTATTGCTTTAAACTGTGACCAAAGTGCAACAATCGTGTGTGTGTGTGTGTGTGTGTGTGTGTGTGTGTGTGTGTGTGTGTGTGTGTGTGTGTGTGTGTGAGATAGAGAGATCAGGTATAGCAGTGTTACTATGTTACAGTCTAACTTCTGGGGGGGAGACTGCACAGAGCCTGCAAGGTAGTGGAGTCACGCCTTGTTTCCTTTGTCGTTATGGAGATGTTCTCCCGAAGAAAAGAGTTTTGGACAAAGTTTTCGGAACGGGTATTTTAATAAGCGTGTTTCTACAGTGGCCGGTCTACGTGGTGTTTTTTACAGACACTAATTTTTGTCATTTACTACCGCGGGCCGATTTGGGTCGGTAATTATATGCTTGCAGATACCGCCTGACGCAACATGAGTTGTCGAAACTAATATGAAGTGAAACACCCTGTTCACCCAGATTTGAGAGTCTGCGATCAGACTTAAGATATTCCTCTAAAGTCTTGATTTGTGAGACGTGTGTGTGTGTCTCATAAAGACCTGCCGGGTAGTACTGTTTAGTCATTCATTGATTTGTTTTATTTTGGAGATTATTATTTTAGCACTTGCTGAAGCTTGATTTTTAAACATATTTGTCACCAGCAACTGTCTTTTGAAGATACATGACACCAATGGGGTGTTTTCAGTTCCCGGTCGTTTATAATTGAGGTTGTTCCATAAACACCAGCTCAAGCACACTGTCAATATTTACAGCCACCATACATGCGTCGACCTGTAAATAACAGATTTTGGGAGGAAGCCATGATCGAGGCAGAATGTCAACACTTTTAGAAGAAGCGTTGCCCGGGCATATGGCTGAATGCATTCTAAAGGCAGCTGTCAAGATGGTAGGACCACCGAGGATGGATAATCGCATCGATCTGTTGCAGACGACTGAGCCTACAGCAGGCTGAACGGTGTTATGAGACGGGCACATCCTGCAGCAGGATGAAGGCTTTATAGCTCGCACCCTATATCACCTAGGTACAAGAGGGAGCCTGTGCAATGCCTTGGGTTTCATTATTGAAACGTTAAGTCTATATTCCACTTCTCCCATTGGGGATAACCGGAATGGGAGGATACAGGGCCATACCATCCACCACAGGGCCAATGCGTCATGGCACACCGGAACAGCCAGCAGATCATCGCTCCCCCGTTTGAACAGTTACCTGTCTGCTCGGATTGCAGACGCGGTATTAGTTGACACTGACTCACAAGTTATTGCTTGCCTGTGTTCTGCACATTTGCTCTGTCAGCAGTAGGACTGAAATGAAAAAGCTAAATGTAAACTCGCCGCCTCTCATGGGATACACTTGTCAGGAAGGGAAGTCCATTTCCCTAAGTGCTTAAGACACGCAGCTGTCCCATACAAGCTCTTGTTTTAGTAAAGAGGTATTTACCCGATGCCATTAAGGCCTACCGAAATCTGTGAATCTCTACATTTGAAATTCACATTTGTGATGTTTTTTTTTTTTTTTTTTGGAGCTTGAATATCTCTGGCCGTAAAAAACGCTGCTGCAACAGGTGTTAAGTCGCTGGCCGTGTCCGAAGACCACGGTCAAGCCGAAGAATGGACGCGCTCGCATTCAGCCGGTCTACCCACTGGGCGCCCAGCCCGTGGCCGCGGTCGGGTTTGAGCTGACCGCGGTGGTACAAATCAAACGGGGACACCAGGATGGATTGTGCTCCTTCCCCAAGGGTGTCAGCAGTCTGTACTTGGCCCACTTTGCACAGACCTGATGTTCACAAGCAATATTAAGTCCTTATTTGGTGATGCCAAGTGGTGATAGTTTTCCCATCCATTCCCTTCCTCCCGTGTACGCGCTCGGTACATTCTTGGCTTTTAATGTAGATCACATGAAGAATATGTAATTGGAGCATATGTGTGCGTTTTCGCGGCACGACACAGACGGCACATTCATGTCTTGAAATGCCCTCTTCATAATGTGAGCTATTTCAAAAATGTGCGCCATTTCTGAGGAACATCATTGTATACGTTATTTCTTTTGTTGGTTGCTGGGTGTGAGCCAAAAATACAGTTTGAGTCCAATGGGAGTGTTTGTGGGAAGACGTGTATTTCAAATGGGGCTGTCTCCAGACTTCTCTTGGGTTGTAATCGTTGTTTGCGTCCAATAGTGGCAGGGTTTAATGACGGGTGTATTCACGAGCCACAGGTTTGGTGCCAGGACTCCAGATCCCCGGGAATTGTGGGTTGCCGTGGCGGGAATTGCGCTTAAAATCTTGACGTGACGCTCAACCGCCGAGAGCGAGAGGCGACGGCGAACGATGCCGTTGTGTGTTCCGTGTTCACGTGAAGCTTACTTGGGATTTTGCCTTTCGCGAAGCGTCTGCCACGTGAACACAGCAATTGACCTTAATCATGTGACCCTTTTTCTCAGTCCTCCCAAACAGCCATTAATCACTGTCATCCAGCTGTTAAAATACATATCCCCACTCATCCCCCCCCCCCTCCTGTTCCCCTGTAGAAAGACTGTATGTTATTTCGCTCTGGTCGGCCCATTTCAGCCCACCACACAGCCCTACAATTAGCTGCTGGTGACGGAGTAAGAGTCACCCTGGTGGCAGAACCAGTACCCTGGCTGTGAGTCAGATCCGCCGCTGACGAGCAAGCCCCTCTTCGGGCCTAGTTGTGATTATTTTTTTCATCACATTGTTTTCTGGTGGTCTGGGAGATCTAGCGAGCGAGCGGGCGATTTATTTCTCGGGCGGATAGGGTTCCGGTAGTTCAGCAGAGACGTTATGTGGCGCTGTTTGTTTGGCGTGGATTGATGGCGCGGTTAATGTGACGTCCTTTCTGGATTTGAAGTTGTAAGCGGAAAGCTGAGCGGCACCGGAGGCGTAAGCGGAGAGGACGGGCCAGATATGTATCGTATATCATGTTATGAATATGAGAATTGCAAAAAAAAAAAAAGAACAACTATTTACATCAAATCAATTGTAGATTTTGTTATTCCATCAGAAATTTGAATCTTTATTGTATTTTATATGTCCATTATTTTTGAAAGGATGGGCTTGAATATCAAGGTTTCACTTTGTTCAAAGACTCCTTTGTCATTCATGCGTGAAAAAAAAGCAGGAGGGTGATGCAGAACAATGTGCGGTGCATTGTGAATGAGTCGTGTGTACTGCACGTTAAGGCGGTATCCCTGTGTCCTTGCTAGTGGGCAAGGTACAATTATAGTCTTTTAGTTTTTTTATTGACAGCCAAGGGCTCACAATAAATCTTGGAACAGCGTGTAACAAATACACTGTAATAAATGCTAAAATTATATCAGCAAAAGATTAAGGAAACAAAGTCGAAATATGACGACAATGCAGCCAGTATGTCCCCCTTTTTGAAGTTACTATTTGAAAAAAGCACAATGACTCCATGAGCCATGTTAAAACACCCAACAGCTAACCCTAACAGGCCGATCCAACAGGTGAGATCAATAGATACATTGCAAGCGTATACGTGAGCTGATCAACTTGCAGTGCGGGACTTGTTGTCACTTGTCGTAGTTGAAATGGAATAATTGTGCTCGTCTTAAAGTATAACGTTGTAAATGTAATGTAAACAACCTTGAATTAATCTGAAGTTATTAATTTGGAATTCACCTCTTTGACATTTTAAATTACATTTCAAGATGTGCTATTTTAGATGCACGATTTCAAGTATGTTCTTTTCAATGTTGACTAACTGTGTCAATTTTTGAAAAGCTTGGGTTCAGTGTTACATATATAGATCTATCTATACCCTGGTCTATATCTATATACATATATCTATACCCTGGCCTATATCTATTGGAGAAAAGCTGGATCCTCCCTTGTTTAAAGATGCTCCAAATTATGGTATTGACATAGTCTTTAGCAGGCCGTTGAAATACTACACAGTGTCAGCGGATCATATTTCTGTCCACAGGCTGTTTTTGCATTCGTCAATCTAGACTCACTATGAAGAGCAGGACCTAGTTTCCATACTACCAGTCCCCGGGGGAGCGGGGGGGGGGTCCGGGGCAGGTTGTGAGTCCGCTGACGACCGAATGACGTCAATGGGAGTGCGGCCCACAGGTCCACGGGTAGTCGGCAGGGCGGGTTCGTGAAAAACGAGAAGCGGGGTTGTTTATGCAGGCGGTGCAGGTGGATGTGGCCGCGTAGCGCGCAGCAGGCGCGCGGGCGGCTAGCCGGTCGCTTTGTGTTCACGGCGGGCCGCGCTCTGGCCCTCCGGTGTACAGGAACATGATCCAGATGGCAGAGAGCCCCACCCATTCCCATCCTTTTTTGTTGTTGTTGTTGTTGTTTTCAGCTGCCGTCAGTAGGAAGGCCCCACCGGTCCCCCCCCGGACCACCTGCAAGCCACTGATCTCCATCACGCTGCAGAGCAGCACCGAGTCGGCCCAGGACACCTACCTGGAGCAGCAGGCGCACGCCAGCGACGCCAACAGCCAGTCGGGACGCAGCGACTCCTCGGACAGCCTGTGCAGCATCCGCACCGGCACTCTGGCTAAGGGCACCCTGCCCCCGGCCCCGGCCCCCGCCTCCGTCCCCCCCGCCCCCCCCCCCCGCCTCCTGGCCCCCCCCCCCCCCCCCCCCCCCCCCCCCCCCCCCCCCCCCCCCCGCGGCGCCCCCCACCCCCCCCCCTCTCTGACCC
>OMKI01014281.1:0-10183 GCA_900302315.1 Phycis blennoides | reverse complement strand
CCCCCCCCCCCCCCCGCAGTTGTTTGAAATTCAAAATGGCCGCTGTGTGAATATGGCAAAATGTATTGGGATCACTGGTGTCGTGGTTTAGGTGTTTTTGACTACCAGCTGAAAGGTAGTGAGTTTGATCCCTCCATGTCCGCAGTCTTACTGTAGGCATCCTTGAGCAAGCTGCCCCTAGCCACTATATGGTGGCATATCACTGCCAAAAATCAAGAGAATAAATGACTTCTGATTGCGCACAAGTAACACATCTATGCACACAAATTATTATTGCGAGCACTTTTGCTACACTGGTGTGCAGAATTTCTCTGCTTGCGAGAGCTATATAGCCTGCGAGGAGAAAATAATTAATTGAGCGCGCACATTAAAGGGGTAGTTCGGAATTTTGGACATAGGACTTCATTTAGTTAGCCAGTGTGTTATTTATCATTGGAGATGTTTTCAACAAATTTCATTCTTCTAGTTGCAGAGTTCGCTGGTGCTAGGCTAGCGCAAGTCAACGGTTTCTGCTAGCCTGCTAATAAGTCTTACTCACTCCACAGTACACCCAAGGCAAATTAATTACAACGCCAGACTATCGATGTAAATGTCTGTGTTGATAGAATAATGTTAGAAATAAAACTAACCTTGCATCACGTGAATCATCGCATTTTGAGGGACTAGTTTCTGCCAGTAACCTAGGTAATATCAGTCCGCCGTTGCCGTAGCCTACTACCAGGAAGTATCACGCTGCTGCTGAGACACAAGTCCCTCAAAATGCAATGCCATGCAAGGTTGGTTTTATTTCTAACATTATTCTATCAACACAGACATTTACATCGATAGTCTGGCGTTATAATTAATTTGCCTCGGGTGTACTGTGGAGTGAGTAAGACTGTTTTTATTAGCTGGCTAGCAGAAACCGTCGACTTGGTAACTAGGACTGAATGGAATTAGTTGAAAACGTCTCCAATGATAGATAACACACTGGCTATCTTGGAAATTAGGTCCTATGTCCAAAATTCCGTACTACCCCTTTAAGTGAAGCAGCACGCAACTTACGCCGCTGTGTGCACAAAGTAGTCTTTGCTCGCAAAGTGTTTTCCTTAGTTTGCACTAAGTGGGTGGAGGCAGCCATGGCCCTTGTGCCCCTGAACGTGATTGGCCATTGTATCGTCCTGAGAAATAGTGTTTTCGCTATTGTTTATATATAACCCTATATAAATATATATGTATAGATAGACAGCGACCATTCTGATTTGTTAGACGATCGCCGCCTTATCAGTACGCTAAATACTACTTTGCACTTGGCAATGATTAAAATTTTGGCAGTTTCCCTTAGTTTCAATGCAAACTATTTAAATTCTGGCACATTGCCCTAGAAACGCAGTATATATTTCCTGATCAACATTTTTTAAGTTCTATTTTCTGGTCTGTTGATTTTCGTGTGGTGCACTGCCTGATGATCGCATGCAAAATACGTTTCGTTAATAACTGCAAACTGTCTGAGGTGTAAAACTGTACCTCATTATTCTCCAAAGCATGTTCTGAGACGTCAGCTCTCGAGCACACGAGCACACAATGTGAGCACGCTTGATGTGCTGTCCAATAAATCGCCCAAGCACTTCAAGGGGTGTTTAGACTTGTCCGGTAACAGGTAACTAATTACATTGAGGGATACAATGGACATGGCTTGCTCTTCCCACTTAGTGCAAAAAAGGAGACCACCCACGCTAGCAGAGACAATATCAGCGAGCAGGAAAACACTGTGCAAGAACGAAGAGTAAAGACAACATTTGTGCACACGGGGGCGTCAGTTGCGTGATGCCACACAGTACGTGCTTGCTCAATTAATAATGTTCTCCTCGCAGGCTGTGTTATTGCTCTCGCGAGTGGAGGAAAACTGCGTACGAGTGCAGTAAAAGTGCTCACAACAATAATTTGTGTGCACGGATATGTTAGTTGTGCACGCGCACAGTCATTTGTGCTCGTGATATTTGGCCGTGATTGCCTCGACACCCCTTACCTGCGCCTTAATGAGATGGATCTACATTCTCTGTAAGTCACTTTGGAAAAAGCTACAGGGTATTATAGTCTGTCAGAATCTGGTCTAAGGCGGTTTCTCGAAGCAGCAACCCATCACCATGGCAACAAGTTGCCAGGTGAAATTTAAAGTTGCAGTTAATATATATTTTTTTAGCCTGACATTTTATTATTATTTCTTCTTATTATTCCACTATTTCTAGGTAGACTCTTACAAGTAAAATACAATCCTTCTCATGTAAGAATCTAATTTAATTGAATGTTTTGTAATTTGGTCCTGCAGCGACATGGACAGGCTCCAGCACAGCCTCCTACACCCCCGTAGGACCCCACCAAAATGGGCGGAGCCACCAGCAAGCCCCGTTACATCATCACCCAGCACCCAACACACACTTCTGTACGACAACCTGAAAACCACTAAATAGTTACTTGCATAGATGTTTGTTTGAAGTGATCGTTACGTTGTGTGTAGTTGTAATTAATGATAAAGATATATAATTACATGAATATTTAATGGCTGAGTGAGGTGTGTTGCATTTACCCGCAGGGTCTCAACATCACAGCTCTCCACCATTTCCCCAGCCAGTATCTAACCATCCAGGTACACACACAGACACACACACACACACACACACACACACACACACACGCCGCATACAAACCTTCAGTGACTGGATATGTACGGGTGCATTTGCGTGGTATGTGTGTGCGTGTGTATGCGTGTGTATACACAGGTCCAGAGTTCTGGTGCTCCATCTCCTACTTTGAGATGGACATCCAGGTGGGGGAGATGTTCAAGGTTCTGTCCAGCTGTCCCCTGGTGACGGTGGATGGATACGTGGACCCGTCCGGGGGGGACCGCTTCTGCCTGGGCCAGCTCAGCAACGTGCACCGCACAGACACCAGCGAGCGTGCACGGTGAGCACGCACACGCCGCCTCGAACCTCGCCAACCTTTTGTCCAGATGCGTCCTCACAGTCGTTCTTCTTCGGGCATTGATTTGCGTTTCTGACGTTGTGAAACACTGCTCAATGTGTGGAGCCCCCCCCCCATGAAGCCCCCCCCCTATGGCTGCAAGTTGACGTGTGGCTGACGGCGAGCGCGATGAGGCATGTTGGGCGGCGCCGCGGCGAAGCGGTGTCGGCCGCGGCAGTAGGCGGTTGCCCGCGGTGATGTCACGGAGCCCCTCCCCTTTTGTCCAGACTACACATCGGGCGCGGGGTGCAGCTGGAGTGTCGCGGCGAGGGGGACGTGTGGATGCGTTGCCTCAGCGACCACTCGGTGTTTGTCCAGAGCTACTACCTGGACCGGGAGGCGGGGCGGGCGCCCGGGGACGCCGTGCACAAGATCTACCCCGGAGCACACATCAAGGTCAGGAACGCCCGGGCTCACCTGGACAGGTGGTCGACCTCTGTCCCGCCAGGCGTCGATGCACGTCTCGCTCACCTGTCCGTCTCTCCGGGTGTTCAACCTGACCGTGTTACCCGCCTGTCTCACCTGTTTATTTCTCCAGGTGTCTTACCTGTCTCTCACATCTGTTTGTCTCTCCAGGTGTTCAACCTGTCTGTGCTACCTGTTTGTCTCACCTGTCTGTCTCTCCAGGTGTCTTACCTGTCTGTCTCACCTCTCTCTCCCTCCAGGTGTTTGACCTGAGGCAGTGCCACAGACAAATGCAGCAGCAGGCAGCCACTGCGCAGGCAGCCGCAGCGGCCCAGGCTGCTGCGGTCGTCGGTGCGATTCCTGGACCGGGGAGTGTAGGGGGCATCGCCCCTGCAGTCAGTAAGTCTGTCTGTCTCCGTCGCTGTCTGCACCTGTGACTAATTCTCTATCAGACGGTCTGCCGGCTGTCTGTCTCCAGTCTATGGGCCACTCCCAGTTGATTTGAGCTGGTCTTTGTCGCCCCCTGCTGGCGATCCTGAAATGGCCACCTGGACATCACATCAGTGCAGAAAATATGATAACTTGGTAGTTTGCAAAATGAATGGCATAAAGAGTTTAGTTGTCAACCAGAGTAGAATTTCTCACAGCGCATTTTACTCACTGGTAGCTGAGCAAATGACACTCAAATAATGGCTCTTATCTACAGCAAATGTAATAATGAAGAAATCTCTGCCTCTAGACTGTTAATGGCGCGTTACAGTTGAATTGCACAGGACCTCGTGTGATTCCTGCTGAAAGGTCTTGCAGTCAGCTTGTCTTTCCCCGGGCAGGTCTGTCGGTGGCGGCGGGCATCGGCGTGGACGACCTGCGGAAGCTCTGCATCCTGCGGCTGAGCTTCGTGAAGGGCTGGGGGCCCGACTACCCCCGGCAGAGCATCAAGGACACCCCCTGCTGGGTGGAGGTGCAGCTGCACCGACCCCTGCAGCTGTTGGACGAAGTACTGCACACCATCCCCCTGAGAGAACCCAGCCAGAACAACTGACCCCACGTGGGAATACCTGTGTTTGTGTGTGTGTGTGTGTGTGTGTGTGTGTGTGTGTGTGTGTGTGTTTGTGTGAGAGCTTGGAGTGGGGGACAAAGTGATGCCCACCAGAATAACAACAGACCCTGTGTGTGTGTGTGTGTGTGTGTGTGTGTGTGTGTGTGTGTGTGTGTGTGTGTGTGTGTGTGTGTGTGTGTGTGTGTGTGTGTGTGGACTGCAGGCCAAAGCTCTCTTTCTTGTGCTTTATATTAATGTCTTGTTATGAGAAGTTTGTTTTGCTTGAATCAGTTATCTCCCTGGAGGATGAGATATCATCCATCCTGATTGGGTGATTAAAACAATCTACCAATCATAATTCCCCAAGTTTGGTTACATGACCGAACTCCAAGGAGACCACAGAAGGCTCTAGGTCACTTCCTGCTCTGAGAGGATGCTGGCCTTGCCTATCAATGTATCCCTCCCCCTCTGTAAAGAATGAAATAGCTTGGGAAGTATCAATCTTTCTGCTCTATAGACCTACCGTCTCTACCTGGAGAGATCGTCAATCAGATACGCTACCATGTTATGCTGAAGACTATGCTCACAAGTTACGCTGACATGTAATGCTAACAGGTTATGTTAACAAGTTATGCTAACATGTAATGCTAACAGTTTTTGCTCACAGGCTATGCTAACAGGTTACATGACTAGTCTATGCTCACAGGCCATGTTCACATGTTATGCTAACATGTTATGCTAATAGGCTATATGGTCACAGGCTTTGCTAACAGGATAATCAATTACATTGTGAAGCAAGAACTTCCCTTGATGCTAAAGGACCAAAAAGTATACTAATAATAATAATAATAATAATGATGGGTTAAACAAGCTCTAGGCTCTAGGCTCTCTGCATATGTCTGGTGCTCTGTTCCACGTTTACTTACTGCCTTTGTGACCTCCAGATGTTTTAATCTAGATGTTTTAAACCAGATGTTTTAACCCAGATGTTTTATCCAGTTGTAATCTCAGAGATTTAGTTCTATACAAAGACCCAAGAAACCTCCCAACAGCCATAGAACACCCAAGTACCAAAGCTGCCCACTAGTTAGTTATATAAATAGTAATAATACCAAATGAGTTCTACGGGACAGTCGGATAATCACAACATCGTATATATCCTGTTTCAATCCAAAACCTTTTTTTTCTACAATCACCTGGATGTGCTCGTCTCCCTGGACCGGACTGTGGTGGTGGTAACTGGCATTAGTTTAGCCATGCTAATCTCTCAGCTAGTAGAAAGCCTATACTTCCATTTTGCTGCTGAGTTGAAAGGTTAGTTGCCATGGAGACATGGATCTGATCATGTGGACATGAAGACTCATACACTGCCTATCTCAAATGTGTGTGTGTTTGGTGTGTGTGCGCACAAGTGTGTATACGGTATATTATACATTGTGGGCTGTATGTCTGTATTTTTGTTGTCTGTGATTTGCAGTGTGCGCTTGTCAGTATGGTTTGTGCCGTGTGTGTGTGTGTGTGTGTGTGTGTGTGTGCGTGCGTGAGAGCGAGTTAGTGTGTGTCTATCCGTAGGTTGTTAATCAATATGGCTTAAGACTTTATAGGTCGTTCTCGTCTGGCTCTGTATATTCACTTCACTTTGACTTTCAGATGACCTTTGACCTTGGGCTGATCCCCAGTAACCTCACAGGTTTACCGTATGTACAGACTGGTCGCGTGACGTCATAATATTTATCGCGATAAAAGGTCTTCGGTTAGCGTTTCTAAGACTCCATGATGCGACCATATTTCACCGCTAGCTTTAAGAAATAAACCTTATTTGGATGACATCAGCAAGACACGTCAATTTTAATATCCATTGTGATGTTTATCAAAGCATTAAAGTTTTCTGATTCAATCAGATAATCTGTCTTGTGTTTTGTGTTCCTGTGATGGTGAGAGAATGAATGTGATTTACCTATTAGTCAGGCAATGTCAGACCGAAGGGTTAAGCATGTACAAAACTGTTAAAATACACTCTTTCTGTCTTGTGTGTAGTGTTCAACTGCAGACTATTTCTAAAATAAGGCGTAACCCAGAGGATGTGTAGTTTCATGTTCTGTATTACTGCACTAATCTACAGTATTCTATTGTTTTACATTATCCTATGAAAAACAATGCTTATGTTTGTGGAGTAGAGATTTAAGCCTTTTAATGTAACTTCACCGATACTAAATATAGTCTAGTGTCTGTCTAATGTGCTGATGCAGGCCTGTTATATCATTGCCACCTTAGTTTATACGTAGATATTGTTATTAGTCATCTAGTTGAACTGATTTCTTTTTATGGTACGGGATGGCGGTGTGACGCTGCAGAGGGGGCGGGGCCTCCACTCGCGCGAGGACCAGTGCCGCGAGCTCCCACCAGCACACGCGCAGCTTCTCTGCATCCCACCAGCGCGAGCATCACTGCGCACGGGCTCGGCACCGCGCTCCACCGACGGAACGGAGAGGATTTTACACCCGAGCGAAGTCATCTTTTAAAGGATTTTTCGTGGTGTTCGTCGCCTCTCTATGGATGTTAAGTAGGGCCGGTGACTGAAGCCTACACTCCATCTGTCAGTTTTCAGGGTCGCATCCTACACCGAGTCACAAAATGGCTGAGATCACCGAACTACGAGCCGCCTATGGTGAGAAACAGGGCCTTCTGTTTGTTTGTCGTTTTTTTGTACCTGTTTTACCACCCAACACTAAGAATAATAGGCTGACGTTGACATGGTTATAAGTGCCATAGGCTTAGATGTATTATGGGGAAAGGTGTTTGAATGTGTGTATTATTTTGTGTCACTGGTGCATGTAGGCTTTTATTTGAGATTCACACCCATATAACACTGTAAAACCTTAGAACATTTGATCTAATAATATTTGATAGACCATATACCCATATTTTTCAAATGAAGGGATGGGTTCTGGTCGATTGGGCCAAATAGCCGCATGATGTTGTTTATCTACCATCGATATAACCGTTTAATCATACGAATCAGTCGTTTCCAATACATCGGTGTTGGTCAATAATGATTAGGTTACACTTTATTATAAAAAATATATATATATGAATACAAAATCAAAGAAAAACCAAACATGGGCGTACTCCGCTCCTACGCATCTCTCTCGTGGCCCTTCGGTGTGTGCGCGCATTGGGTTGGGTGGGGGTGGGGGTGGGGGGGTGACGTCATGTCTATAGCAGCAGCCCCTCGCTGTGACAGCCACCGGTCCTTTGTTTTTTCGACTCGCTGAGGTAATCGGTAACCGGAACACGGGGGTGCTCGGGGCCAATTCAAAACCGTAGCCTCGAACACCCCCGTGTTCCGGTTACCGAGGTATCGGGGACGGGCCCGTGATTTCAAGTGAGGGTGGATGGGGGTGGGATGGGGGGGCAACTCTGAACGCTTACGTTTAAGGACACGTTTTAAATCTTATCAGACGCAGCCGTCCTTTTATAGACCACAGCAGCACGGTCTTGTCTTTCAGGCTCACTTTACTAAACACAAAGACTGAAATACAAAGTCATTAATAATAGGCCTACAATGAATGATGACATCTAAAGGGGACATAATTAATCTCCAATATTCTAGGCAACTCTATTGTCTCCTTTTGAAATACTTGCATAATTAGACCTAGGCCTATGTTATTATTTTATATTGCGTTATTATTTGTTATGTATGGAAAAATCATATTTTCCTTTGAACAATCTGCTTGAAAGGCACATTTGGGGGAATATATCACATACTCTCACATTACATTGGTGAGGGGTGGAACCGTTTTTTAAGGGCATCCATTTTGGCTTTGCTGCAGCTAGTGGTGCCCGCGGCTGGGGAAGTGTCTGTTTGACTTCCTGTCAGGGAAATGCACTTCCTGACTCTGGCTTCTAGGTTAAGATATAGCGGAGATGTGTATCGCTAATGGAATCAATCAGGGCTGCTGACACACCAAGTTTTACCAGCTCGTGGTCATCCGTCACTTCTTGATCGACTGATGCAAGAGACACGTGACCGCCCGGCACTTTTATCTCTCGTTGTTCGCCTGAGTGTCCGATATGTTTAGTAGACCAGGATTAGACCTAATGGAGGACAAGTCCGGTCCGTTTAATCGGCATAGGCCTTTATCACAGTGGCCATCTCAAGGAATTCACAGGCCACATTATAGGCTATATGACAACCCCTAACCCTATGCCCTGTAACGGACACAATCCCCCAAACCCAGGTGACAGAACACAGGAGAGGGGTCCGGTCTACGTTCACATGAAGTTATTTGGAAATAGAAGATTAGTAATGACAACAACATCGATCAATTGTCAATCATCTATCATCAGGGTTACAATAACAAGGAGACAGCTGAAGCTGTTAACAAACTCTTAAGACAGAGGAGATATAGTCATTATTATTGATCACAAAGGCAGAAAGCAAGGCCATTCAATTTGATAATTTCAGAATGAAAGGATTGGGCATTGGGCATTGACTGTTAACAAGAAAAACTGCAACATTTAAATACCAAACAAATAACTAACACGTTAACAGCCGAGTTTGAGAGGGTATTTTGTCCTTTTCCCACTTCCTGGATCGCAGCCAATAGGAAGGTGTTCGTGGGCTAATGCAGTTAGCTGACAACAAACATGTAGCTCGTACATAATGTGATCGTGAGGGGTCACGATGCGTGTCGCAGTGCCGTGCTGATGTGAGGAAGTTGTTGCGTCACGGTGAAGTCATTAGAATGCCCTCGATATGATGTCATGCTGGTATATAATCCACCAGCCCCCCCAGCCCCAAAAGATAGATACATATATGTATATATATAGATAGATAGACAGATAAAGATAGACAGACATGCAGTCAGGTATGTAGATAGATATCAAGACATACAGACAGAAGATATTTAGACAGATGTAAGCCCTCTCCCAGCACCATGACAACCCCCCCCAAGACACTCCCCATCTGTTTGTGTTCCCGTGGCTCTGTGGAAATCATTGTCATGGTTACGGCAGCAGAGGCTCCTAGGAGTGAGCGAGCAGTCCCACAATGCCCCTCTGTACTGTGTCCTCTCTCTCCCCGTCTGCCTCAACTTCGCTTGCCCCTTCTGTCTGTCCCTGCTCTGACAAGTTGATAGGTTAGAATGCACAGCATAGCTGTTGTCGTTACACACGCAAACACACACACATACATAAACAAACTTACACGCACATTCACGTGAACACGTAAAAGTGCACACTGACATGAACACACACATCTGCATTGTTACCACATTGTTACACAACTTCTTAAACACACATCAATATATGCTCATGAACACACAGACACACACGCACAAATACAAGTAAATAATATATGCATATGCACCGCCTCTTTTTAATTGCCTTTGCCATCAATTTGCCTTCAAATTCCTTTTATTTTGTATGATGTTTCTGTGTTTCTAAAAGCTTCTCTAACCCCCCCCCCTCCTCCCTCCAGTCATGTCCCCGGTGCTGGCGGGCTTCATAGGCGCGGGGGTCCTGGTGCTGGTGGTGGTGGTCCTGTTGCTGCTCTGGACCTTCTGCCAGCGGCGCTACCAGAGCGCCGCCGGCCGCTACAAGCTGTACGGCGACCGCTACTGTGACCCGCCGGAGGACCCCCCCTACAAGTTCATCCACATGCTGAAGGGCATCAGCATCTACCCAGAATCCCTCAGCAGCAGCCAGAGGATCTTCCGGGGCGCGCAGGGGGCCCGG
>OMKI01014267.1:0-20345 GCA_900302315.1 Phycis blennoides | reverse complement strand
GGTGTGTGGTGGGGTGGGGGGGGGGGGGGGGGGGGGGGGGGGGGTGGGGGGGGGGGGGGGGGGGGGGGGGGGGGGGGGGGGGGGGGGGGGGGGGGGGGGGGGGGGGGGAGACGGCACGCTCAAGGGTTTTTGAACAGCAGGAAGAGAGACGGGTCGGTGAGCTACTTCACATCAGATGGGTTACGTGTGCTGCAGGTTTCTTTAAAGGAGGGTTCCGTCTGCTGCTTTAAGATGTGTTTGGGGGGAAACGGAGAAAGCGGGGAGAGAGGGCGAGAGGGTCGAGAGAGCCGGTGGTTAGGGGCCGTCGGGGGGAGGGGCCAAGCATAGCGGGAGAGAGAGAGAGAGAGAGAGAGAGAGAGAGAGAGAGAGAGCCTGAGGAGGAGACGAGGAGCCGGGCTATCAGACAGGTGGTAGCCGGCAGGTGGGTGGGGAAACGAGGAGTGTGCACCATCTTTTTTTGCAGAGTAGTTAATGAAATTGTAGCATTAGCGGCGAGCGTGGAGGGAGGGAGGTGGGAGAGAAGATTCGAACAAAAAAAAAAAAGAAGTTCTTTGGCGCGGAGGAGTCGGGAGGCACGAGTGAGAGGGAGACAAGTGAGGGGAGAGTCGATAGGACAGAGGAGGCGAGAGACGACACAGACAGGCAGAGGAGGATGGGGACAGTATATTGTCCCCCCCCATATGTACTGATTGTAAGTCGCTTTGGACAGAAGCAGACGGACAGACAGACAGACAGACAGACAGAAATCCTTTAATGATCCCTGAGAGAAATTGAATTTGTTACGAATACTCCAGTTGAGTGTTAAAGGGAAAAGAAAAAACAGTATAGAAGTAAAAGTAAAAAACAGTATAGGAGTGCAATGAAATATAAATATAAATATATAATCTAAAAATAGACATAAATATACATAAATATGCATAAATATAGGCATACACTATATAGTAAATAAATAAATAAATAACATCTGCTAAGAAGCATCTACTAAATGTCCCTAAATGTAAACGGAAAATGTGAAGAAGAGACAAGAGACAAGAGAGCAATTTGAGAGAGAAGGAGAGCGTGTCAGTGCCATTATGAAGCCAATGTGAAGTGGTCAGGGCCCTGAAGAGGTGAGACAGACCGCTGTGGCGGTAGAGCAGTGACTGGGAGGTTGGGATTGTTGCCGGCTTTGTGAGTGGGGTATTTTTTTATTTCTACTTCTCTGTCTGGACGTTGAAATCACACAGTGAGCAAGTAAGCCGGTAGGTGCCGGTACCAGCGGGCGAAAATTGACTACCCAACACAAATGTGACATATGCATGAGACGGATTTGTACGGGTTGCCGTAACTATTTTTTACATTGGCCAAACAGAGGTCAGCGGTTGAAATGCGTTGCCATTTCCTTTCGATCAACGTGGTATTTCGCACAAAATAAACGATTCCCATCTCGGCCTTCGATGCTCATCCCTCGCATTCCAAATCACGTCAAATACGCGGCGAGAATGCACACACGCGGTGGCGTAGCCAGAAATGTTCAAATGGGCGGGCACAGAAAAAAAAAAACGGGCGGGCAAAGCCAATTTTGATTGAACGCGCGTTTGGTGAACGTCAACGAAGGAAAAGCCCTCTGATTGGACGGGGCGAGACTGACAAGTAGGCGGGCCTAGGCCCGTCCAGGCCCCGCCCGTGGCTCCGCCTCTGGAATACGATGGTACGCGCACCCGGGATTGTACCAAGGAAAATGCCCATGAAATGATTCACTGTCGCAACATTTACTCAAGCGCGGGCAGTGCAGCCCTCTGCTTATAGCGTGACCCCTTCAGAGCCACGCTGGCTGGGAAATACGGCGCTGTGGGTCCTTGAGTTTGTCTAGAAGTGCGTCGGTAGTCTTAGCGGTGGACGGCTGCCCTCCGAACGGTGAGTAAACGGGACGCTGTTGCCTTGATAAAGACGACACGTGTCGCCGCATGTGTCAGGTCACTGTTTTGCACGTGGAAATTCTTATTTGTGGATCCAGCAGCCGGTATCTACACGGTAATTATGTCGTTCTTGTATTTGTGCGTCTGTATGTGAGCGTGTTCCTGTGTTTCGTGCATGTGCGTGTGTGCATTTTTTTCTGTGTGCTCACGTTCTCAGAATGTGTGTGTGTGTGTGTGTGTGCGCGTGCTCAGTAGATGTGTGTTTGTGTGTGCGCGCGCCCCCTGTCTGTGTGTGCGCTCAGTGTGCGCGTGCACCTTAGAAGCGGGAGGCTGACGACAAAGCAGAGATGTTCTGTTCTGAACAAACAGCTGTGCCTTTCCCCTCCATTAGTCCTCCTGCCTCTTCCCAACCCCCCCCCTCCCCCCCAGTCGCCCTAGAGAGCCCAAGTATGAACAACAGGAAACTCAAATTCAGCTCATATGCCCTTCTAAAATTACCTTCGACCAGTCCCTTGTTTCTTCTTTGTGTTATTGTTGACTTCATTATGCTTATATTCCGTCTCTTTTAAAGATCGTCAGCCTCCCTGGGAGTTAAAGATCTTTTTTTTTCGTGATTTTTTTTTTTTTTACAACAGGCTGTAATCTTATTTTTTCTTTTGTGTTGTGTTGTCTTGGTGTGCGTCGTGGTATGCAAACATTTCACACGAGGGTGGAACTAGAGATCGAACACTCAAAGCCAACCGTTCATTATGTCACCACTTACATTTTCATGACTAATAACAATATTTTCGCTTTGAATATAGCATATAAGTTTTTGAGGTGCAAAAAAAACCCCATCATTAAACGCAACTGAACATTTCCAAATTCTATACTCCCTTCAAGGCAATGCACCCGGAGAACGCAGACCACATCAGAATATCAATGTGGACCAAAATTGCATTTCATTTTCAGTTTAATTGAATTTGCCATTCTTTATGCTCACACGGCCTTGATGGAAAAGCTCACCATGTCCTTTTCCTCGCCCTGTTTCTAATTCACCACTTTAGTGTGTCAAGATATGGATAAAGATAATGGCTACTTTAGCCCACAATTTACATAAAGGCACCCCCCCCCCAAAAAAAACAAAGCAGCATTCTATGTGGAAATTCCACATATGGTAAGTCTAGGCACTCACTGTGATATCTGGTCCTTTCTGCTTCCTTTGACCATTTTTCTCTTCAAACCACTCCACAACAGAATAAGTGAGGACAAATTCAAATTTCTGTAAAATGTGAGTTGGATGAAAATAAATCTGAATATACTAATCATTTCTGTATGCCAAGTGCTCAGGCACAAGGTCCTTTGGGGTAAGTCCAGTTCTAAAAGATCCTTATTGTATCTTATTGTACTTAGCTTTGAGATTAAGACGTGACAGATGGCTATGGCATTTCTAACAAATGACTCTCAAATTATAGCACTTAAAGTATACCTACAGCACCTTCAATGACTTGTTTGTAGTTTGAATATGAATTATATATAAATGCTTTTGTCTTTCAGATGTCTTTTTTTCGATGAGTCTCGGAGTCTGGGCAGCACCAAGGCAACTGATTGACTGAAGGCCGGCCCCCCCAAGTATAAAAGCCTGCCTAGTTCCAAGATGGCTCTCTCTCTCTCGCCGTCGCTTTGGCAGACGCTGGTTGCCACACTTTGGTTGCCAAACTTTAGTTTCCTTAACTCTGACCTGGTTAATCAGTATGTATGTTTAATCTTTTATTTTATGGTGGGAGCGGTTGCATTTTCCTTCTGTTTTTGTAGTAGCCGCCTCCTTTTTTTGTTAACTAAACATCGCTCATGTGTGAAATGTCGGGAAGTTCGATTTCCAACTTGAACTAAAGAAAAAAAAAAAACGTTACGTTTTTCGTTCCCGAAAACCCGTTTCCTCATGAGTCATTATGTTACTTGTTCACAAGTTTTAATGAGGGCTTGTAACACACCGTAACAATGTAATGTTGTGAATCCAAATTCGAAAGCTAAATATTGTACATTTAGATATCAATATTGAAGATTTTGCCCAAAAACGTGTAAGTCCTCATTCTCAGGCTTCTAGATTGCTGTGACGCACGACCCATCATGCACGGAGCACTTTCCACAGGTAGCATGAACCAACGCAGCTCGGCTACAATGGAGGAACATTTCTTTATACTGTTGCATGCAGTCATTGTACGTTTACATACCGACAAATAACACAAATGGTATGCAGAAACAAATATGGTATTCCTGTAGATTTCCATTTCATTGGCTTTGATCATGGCTTTGATGATGACCTTTGGTGATCAGCAGTCATTTTCCCTAGAGATACAATGTGGCCACAAACATATAATTCATAATACTGCAAATGCAAGTGCTTTCATTACTTTTTTATTGTAATGCAACAGAACATTAATATGTATATATAAAGTCTTCCTTATAGATTGAATGCATTTCCTGAAAACAGATCCAAAGTACTTAAGTCAGAACAGGGTCGGGAAAAACCATCACGCCCACATGTACAATGCCAGCGTAGCTCGTAGCTACGCTGGCATTGAAGCAGCCTGCTTCACCCTACGCAGAATCTGGTTGGCCATATGAAAAAAACTGGCTCAAATCGATGAGATGATATGTCATCTGAACCAGCTAGCATGGAGTCATCAGAATCAGGACCATCTTTGATATCGCCAGCAGCTAGCTGCTGTCAACTATTTTGATAATCAGGCTGTGCACCGCCGTGGCTTGTGGGTAATAACCCACAAACCCCTTGTGAGTAACAGCAAAGTCCTTCTAGGTAAGTCCTCTCACTCGCGGCCATATTGGCCACGCCTTTCGGGCAGCTATTTGGTCTTAGCAAGGCCAGGGCCCTATGTAAATTAATAGGGGGAGAGCTGCATCTCAATTTTCCGAGGTCTAAGGGGCATAAAAAACACATGTTTGAAATCACGATGAAAAACAGACTAAAATCGCTGAAAGGGTTTGGTGGTTTTGAATCATATTAACGTTTTTAAAGCACTTTTTCTTACATGTAATCATGACTGCGCATGCGCAATGCTTCACGACACTGTTTTTATCTAAGGCATAACAACACCGGCACTAACAGCAAGACGTCATCGATCACGGTCAGCTATCGCAGATCATGCCGCAATTTTGGATAAAGCAAGAGATCAACAACATAACTTTAACCTTGCCTGTATCTGATTTGGTATTGACTGCTTAAGGGCCATGCCTGTTTGGATAAATAAAGATGATTGAAAATAACTTCCAAGTGTCGCAAAAAGCGTGACCGCGTATGATTGGAGCAACGGGACCGGAAGAGGCGGGACATGTGCAAACAACTGCCATCTTGGCGTTACAAAGTTTCCCCATGCATTTCAATGGGAGTGATGTGTCTCCTCCTTCTACAGTGTCTCTGGTAAGTTACTTGAGATGATTATGTCACAGTCTGCTTTGAGATTAATTTAAAGATCTATTCCTGGTGTGGTTGAAATCCCTAAAATAATCCCTGTGCTACAAATTTACTTAAAGTACCAAAAAAAATAAAGAAACCGAAAACACTACAAGACTTAAAGGGGTATATACACACATATATATTATATATGTGACACAGTATATCAGTGATGTGAGCAGGCAGATGCAATCTTTGAAAACAAAGTAATTGGCAAAAGATCATTGGTAGCTGCTCCATCAGCCTTCCCCAAAACATTGACAGATGTGGATATTTTGTAGATTTAATGGATTTGTTAAACTTGCCGCCCGATTTTAGGACATGCATGCAGATCATCTGCGTATCTCCAAAAGCCCATTGTGACCCCAAGATGTAGATGTAATTAAATGTACCTGCTGTCCCTGTGATGCAGAAACTCTGTGTATTAATACAGAATGTTGGTTCTTTTGGGAACTGTGGGTTTACGTCCTTCAACTGAACAGCAGTCTGTCAACGTTTATTTTGTCACCAGTGTGAGATTAGTGGCACAAGAAGCGGCTTCTGATACTTGGTTTTGTGTCACCGCATAGGTATCCTGCATTTGCAGATGCCCTTGTGACGGAAATCAATGCCAGACACTGGCACCACCATCTCAATAGGCAATGCAAAGGAGCCTGCTTGTTACTCAATACACACATTGATTGAATTGAAAAACAACTATGTGATCACTGGAAGACATTTATGACGGGAAAACAAAATTTTTGGGCGAAGGAGTCTTTTAGTGTGGCCATTTTCTCATCTCTCTTTTGGCTATTGTTGTATTTGAGGCACTAGACAATTTGCTATGAAAGAGGAAAAAAAAAAGTGCATCCTTGTTCATTCCCATCTCTGAGCCCTGAAAGCTCCACTCTACTGTTTTAGCGTGGGGTGCACTCAGAGGCTTCCCAACCTGCGCAAACAAGGTTGGGTTTTTTTCGGCCATAATTGATAGAAATGTTCCTTTGGAGTGAATTATTCATTTAAATTTGATTGCGAATGACCAGCTTTTTCTATTGTCCCGGATGTCTTATTACCTTGTTGTCTCTGCACCTTCACCGAGTAAGATCTTTGGTAACGTATGGACACGGCCTGAAACCTGGTCTGAACTCGAGTCAGCTGTGTGTGTGTGTGTGTGTGTGTGTGTGTGTGTGTGTGTGTGTATGTGTGTGTGTGAGATTCAGATAAGGTCGTCCAGTTCTCACCGACTGTTTTCTTTTCTCTGCGGATTAACACGAAAATACAGATGAACTGGATCACGGACACACACACTGAACACACACCCACACACACACATAAGTGTATTCACCTGGAAGTGCCTAGACTCAGAGTAGCTACTGCTGAACAGATGAATAACAAACTATGGTTCACAGCTGCTGACAAAGTAATTAGAAAAATAATCATCACCTGTTGGGAGATTTTTTCTCTCCCATGAGAATAGAAATGTTTGAAAAACATGTGTATGATTATGAATCACAAGTAGTTGTATTACGTTGTTTATTTATGTAGTCTGTATTAGATTGTGTGTGTGTGGGGGGGGTGGGGGCGTACCGTGTAAGGTTCAGGGGAGCGTGGTTATGAAGTCAGAGGAGAAACTTCTTCACTGCCGATGGCAAAGCTCTGCAAAGATGGTCAGATCTGCGTCAATATATCATCTGGGATTTAGTGGTTTTGTTTCTTGAATTATGAATTAGAGGTCTTCGAAATGTTTTAGTTTCAAGATCACACCCTTGAGCTTTAATAGTTTTTTTTTTTTTTTGCCGTTTACTATAATATAAGCAATTGGATGTAAATTCAGATACAGCAGAAGCTAGGGGGCTAGGAGAGTGGCCAGAACCTTTAGGCAGAGAGTCAAACTGTTGTAATAAACACATTATCTCACAATGGTTGTCTCCATAGTCAAAACAGTGGTCAAGGTCTACTGAAATGAACACAAAACTCAACAATGTTCTTGACTTGACTTTGAATTTGAAGAAAAAATCTCATCCTACACAGGTTTGGGATTCGTTGAGCAACATCATTTTCAGTTGCATTTAGAAAAATCGATGGTACAATTCTGTCCTCAAATGAAACATTATTAAAGGTCATCATGGCAAAGCAAAAATATGAACAGGTGTTTTTGAATTTCAATGTTCATCTCCATTTTTGGCATGAATCACACCTGGTGCATCAGTATGAAATAAAAATCCATAATTGCTCAGTAAACACAGTTACATGCAACCCATTGGAGAGACACGGACAGACATGAAAGGAAATGATTGCATTGCGGTTTGAGTGATTAAGCATAAAAATAAATGTACAAATAAAACCACCGCAATGTGCAATTTTTATAATGGAAAGAAAGATAGATACTATTTGTATTACAGGCATTTTGGACATTTGGGGAAAAACAGTATATTGAAAATACCTTTTAGCACCGCAAAATATGTCAATTTTACCCACATCAACGCAGCAATCAGAACCAGCTGGCAATTTCTCATGAAAAGCTTTCTTTATGAAATGGCTAGAATGAACCTTTTCTTAACTTGTTTGCTGGGCAAATGTTGGTGGCTAGTTACCATGCAAACAGTGCACGTGATTTTCTTTAAATACATAAATACAAGTCTTTTCTGGTCTGGACCACACAGAGGAAGATTCTACACCTGTTTGATTACCAGTAGACATAATGTGAGCAATTGACTGTATCGCTTTGGGCAACAACATCTACACTCACCCGGTTTGATCGAGTACAGAACGTGATCACAGGACCACTAGACTGCTTTAGCACAGCAAAACCTTCAACATACGGAAGACGGGTTGTTAGAGTAAGATCCATTTGAAGTTGGCACAAATGCAATTATTTTAAAGAATCAAATGTAGAGTTGGCTTTGGAAAAAATTGATACTGCTGCTGAGCCAAATATATCCTGTTGCTGCTTGTTTAAGACAAGGCAAAACAGCCTTCAGAGAGAAGGAGGTGCACAGGTAAGGTGCAGCCTACTTGTGCATGCTTACAGGTAGAATATTGGATATTGGAGTTTGAACCCAGCACCATTCAGCGGGGAGTCAAACGCCCTCACAATATTTGGATCTTGTTGAAAGGTTTTCCGTAGTTTCAATCTGTTACTTTTATTTTTCTTTATCTCAGAGTGACGAGAGTGTTTGTGAAACAGATTGACAGAGGAGGAGGCTTGCAATTGATGGAGACAATAATCCATCTCAGTTGGAGTGACATTTTGCTGAAAATAGGTGTAAAATGTTTTATCCTAGCCTCTGGTTTTCACCTTAATCATTCATGGAACAACTTATGTGTATATATATATATATATATACATATATATATATATATATATATATATGGAGAAGATGTGGGTAGAATGGAGATGAACAGGGAACATGGGTGGAAAGCAATTTTTCTTAAGCTAGCCACGATGCACACGGGCGGAGAATTGTTAGTCATGATGCGCGGTGGCGCTGTGCCAATGCCTTCACCATGGTGATGCTTATTAACAGTTATTGCTCTAATGGTAAAAAGCAGAGAATTTACCTTCCTCCCGAGTGGTTCCGTAATCATAGCATCGAGCTAACCGATGCATCAGGCTTGTTAGGTTTTTTTTTGGACATGGCTAAGGGCAGCAAATCAGGTGATTTGCATCCATAGGACGCACAACAACCTCAGGAGATTTGGTTCCTTCCCCCCCCCCCCCCCCAGCGTCTTTCAAGTCAACCTGACAAATGTTGTTCACTTTGTTGCGGATGTAAGATGATAATAAAGGTATGATATGTAACATTTACGCATTCAAACATAAAAAAAAACGACTAGACCTATGCTATTTTGATGAGTCGTGTAGTGTTGTGACCAACAGTGAATGAACCCAGAGACATCCATTTTATTCAAGGTAAGGTCAAGATTTATTTTGGTCGCCTATATTTTGCTTCTCACCTCTGTGGAAACACTGGGAACAGTAATCCAGTATAGCCCTAATTTATATTATGTATATGCTACTGTAAGGCTCCTGTCAGCTACCGGTTTATGGTTACAGTAACACAATACAGCTCGTAATACAGCACACTCAAAAGGATGAATCTTTTGACCACTGATAACAGTGCTGGGCTTCACATTAGCTAGTGTTACTTGGTGACATTTCTTTGACGTAACCTGAACAAAAGCATATTTTATTACCTCAATAACCTTGTCTGTGAACATTATTTCTGCAATGGTTGTGAAGACAACTACTCAATTAGAAGAAGAATGATGAAAATGACTTTTAGCTCATTCAAAATAAAAAAATTTCTAATGTTTTATAAAAGGTTTCAGGGACAACTTTGCAACTGAAAACTTGTGCAAGTGCTTCATTTAAATTGGGATTTTTTAAATTTTACTATCAAGGATTTAATCAACAGCTGTATAAATATGAAACCTCCAGCACAGTGGATTGGGTAAATTGCAGGAACATAGTCCCTGGCACTAACCTTTGTCTGTTTATTCAGGAATATGAATCTAAGAAAATGGAATATGACGGAAGAAGGTGAGGAAGACTGGTGTTTCACTATGGGAGATTCACACACTTTCTTACATAGCACTGTGCGTTACATAACCAGCTGCTGTGTAAGACTAGAATGAAATGTATACATTCTTATTCAATTTACAAAAATGCTAATAAAATGTAATACCACAGAATACATCAAAACATTTAATAAATAATATACAAATACACATACAAATGTTATTATTGCTTTTTATTTATTCACTATTATATAATAATATAAGATAACACTTTTCAGGGTTGGCATCAGTAATTCTAATAGAACATTTAAAAAAATGAATTGTCATAATCTCATAAGATTATTGTTTTGGTAAAATGCTATAGTGCAGCTTTGTGGGAGCGACTTGCCGTTCATTCTTAAATATTTACCACCCATTCTGACTTAATCCAGCCTGGCCCTCCTTCCACGGCATCTGCGATCTGATTGGATGGAACGGCAGTGGGAATGTCCCCGGGTTTGTGCGTGCGTGCCTGCGCGCGTGTGTTTAATGGTAAAATAGTGAAGAGAGGGGAAGGCAAGCCACAGCAACCTTGATAAATAGACCCGCTTGCAAACTGTTTGCTGCTGCGCTCTGTCTTGCCGCTCTCTCTCTCTCTCTCTCTCTCTCTCTCTCTCTCTCTCTCTCTCTCTATCCCTCCCGACTCAACCTAGTCAATCTCCACATTTAGAATTTTTCAATTCCATCTACTTCTCACACTCTTTTTTGCTCTTGTCCTGGTGTACGTTTCCTTCGGTCTTCAGTCTTCTACTTCAGAGCTCATTGCATTCCCGCACTTTTTTCTCAGCGGTGTGATGTGAGGGAGCCCCAGGGGAGCTGGGGGGGGGGGAAGGCGGGGAGCGGGAAGACCAGAGATTGAGAAGACCTTGGAAGACAATCCGTAGCTTTTTTTCACAAGACCTGATCAGTGGTGTGGGAGAAAGGCAACAACGGAGAGAGAGAGCGCTTGTTTTTTTTTTTTCTTCCTTCACCCCCCCTTGTCATTTCTGCCTCTGCCAATGGTGACTCGCACCACATTTTCCCACGGAGTGGGAAGGAGAACCGACAAGGCGCTCCAAGGAGCGATGGATTAATAACGGCAAACGTCCAACGCGTCTACTTCACACGATGAACGCCACCCAGTTCAATGGGCTCATCCAGGCTTACCACCGGAATAGCAGCCATGGCACCGCCACTCTGCCGGCCAACCAGGACATACCTGCGGACGCCAAGGACTCCTCCTCCGCCTCCTCCTCCTCCTCCTCCTCGGGATGCTACGAGCAGCTGCTCATCTCCACCGAGGTCTTCCTCACGCTGGGCATCGTGAGCCTGCTGGAGAACATTCTGGTGATCGCGGCCATCGCCAAGAACAAGAACCTCCACTCGCCCATGTACTTCTTCATCTGCAGCCTGGCCGTGGCCGACATGCTGGTGAGCGTGTCCAACGCCTCCGAGACCATCGTCATCGCGCTGATCAACGGCGGCAACCTCACCATCCCCGTCACGGTGATCAAGAGCATGGACAACGTGTTCGACTCCATGATCTGCAGCTCACTGCTGGCCTCCATCTGCAGCCTGCTGGCCATCGCGGTGGACCGCTACATCACCATCTTCTACGCGCTGCGCTACCACAACATTGTGACGGTGCGGCGGGCCATGCTGGTGATCGCGGGCATCTGGGCGTGCTGCACGGCGTCGGGCGTCCTCTTCATCGTCTACTCGGAGAGCACCACGGTGCTCATCTGCCTCATCACCATGTTCCTCACCATGCTGGTGCTGATGGCCTCGCTGTACGTGCACATGTTCCTGCTGGCGAGGCTGCACATGAAACGCATCGCGGCGCTGCCGGGGAACGCGCCCATCCACCAGCGCGCCAACATGAAGGGTGCCATCACGCTCACCATCCTGCTGGGCGTGTTCGTGGTGTGCTGGGCGCCCTTCTTCCTGCACCTCATCCTCATGATCTCCTGCCCCAGGAACCCCTACTGCACCTGCTTCATGTCCCACTTCAACATGTACCTCATCCTCATCATGTGCAACTCCGTCATCGACCCCATCATCTACGCCTTCCGCAGCCAGGAGATGAGGAAGACCTTCAAGGAGATCTGCTGCTGCTGCTACGGGCTGTCCAACCTGTGTGTGTGAGACACACACAAAGAGAGAGAGAGAGAGAGAGAGAGAGAGAGAGAGAGAGAGAGAGAGAGAGAGAGAGAGAGAGAGAGAGAGAGAGAGAGAGAGAGAGAGAGAGAGAGAGAGAGAGAGACATACAGAGAGAGGGAGAGAGGGAGAGAGGGAGAGAGGGAGAGAGGGAGAGAGAGAGAGAAGGAGAGAGGGATGGAGTGAAAGAGAGCGCGAGTTAAGCGAGGTTAAGAGAGCGGGAGAGAGAGAGAGAGAGAGAGAGAGAGAGAGAGAGAGAGAGAGAGAGAGAGAGAGAGAGAGAGAGCATAAACCACAAGAGAGATGAGAGAGAGAGAGAGAGAGAGAGAGAGAGAGAGAGAGAGAGAGAGAGAGTGCATAAACCTCAAGAGAGATGAGAGAGAGAGAGAGAGAGAGAGAGAGAGAGAGAGAGTGCATAAACCTCAAGAGAGATGAGAGAAGGGTGTTGGGAGAATACATCTGCTGCAACAGGAATAAAACCGTTGTGATTGGTTTGAAGTTGATCGAAATGAATTCAACACAGATCTGGGTTCTGTGTTGTTTTGCCGTGATCGCCCGGTGGGGCTCTGAACTGGGCTGTGCTCGATTTTACGAAAGCACGTCAGTTGCCTCGTGTTTGAAAAGAGTAGGGTTGTCAGAGAGGTAGGTTTACAACATGCTGTATATAGAAACTTGCCTTTCAATGCTTCTTCTTGCAGCTGTTTTTTTTTTTTTGGTAGTACACCTATCAAAATGTGAGATTTGACCTTGATAAGAATTACATATCTGGGTATTTGTCATTGATAGATTACTATATATATATATATATATATATATATATGTGTGTGTGTTGCAAGACAAGCATCAGAAAACCTGCCTCCTCACATGTCATCAGTGTAATCTTTAAAAGATGAATTGAAAGAATCGAAAGGAAAACTATGTAGATGAGAAAGACAAAAGAAGAAAAGAGGATATAGATTTTTTTTATAGTTTTATTGTTCATCAAATCATGAATAATGTGCGTAATGCTTTCACCATAGAGAGACAAATGAATGTTTTGTTTTTATGTGCAGGAGAAAAAAAAAGTATTAGTGTTGAAAACAACCAAATGATCCATTAAGATCAAAGACCCATGCTTTGGCTGGTGATATTTGCGCTTTCAACGCGTTCGAACCCACTGTGATATGCCTTCTGTGATCCAGTAGCTGGCTTTGATATGTCGAAACATAAATGCAATTTGCACACACTAAAGAAATATATATTTTGTTGAGTCTGGGGTAAAAAGGACAAAAAAATAAAAGACCAAATGTATTTATATTTTGGATGTATTACTGCATCAATGTGTTATCTTTGCCTTGGATATGTTGCACAGTGATGAAAATTGAATTTTTGTATTCATCCGTGGTAGTCTTTCATGAACAGCTTCAGTTCTTGCATTAATAAAAAAGTAATGCAGTTTAACCCCAATCAGTGTGAGTCACTTTCAACGTTTGTCTAAAATACATTTATTCTTGATATGCTTACTTTAAGCCTGTCTCAAACTTGATAGCCTAAATTAAATCTGTCCCAGTATATATAAATATTTAAATATAAGCACACACACCACTGAAAATGAGACAGCTAATGTTATGGGCACCCTCAGTGGCTGTATTTGCCAGCCTTTCCTCATTCATGCCGACTTTAACCTTTGAGCAAACATAATGTTGACATTTAACCTGAAAACAAAGTGGTACTAATAGATACAGAGATACCGCAATCCCATGAGCTGTTTTTCTGTTCCACGGCAATGAGAAAAGTTATTTGACTTCTATCATGGGCCTGTTACAGTTTACTTTGGATCTGGATTTTTAATGGATACATAAATGTATTCAAGTCCAAATGATTCTTTAATAAACACAACTCTATCTTCAATCTCTGCAAGCCAACACATTTCCCAATGGTTTCATAGCTTGGAAGTCAGCCAGATCATATGCTTAACAGACCATAGAATTGATTCAGGGTTCATTCACAATAATAGGGTGAGCCTTTGTGCGCATAGCGTGATTTGACTCACTGCTATTCAGTATTATAGATCAAAACTCTGAATCCGAACATGACTCAGAACTTACATCAGGGGAACCAGTGGCTCTGTAATAATACAAATTGTGTAATTGTGGTTGCCTTGAGGGTTTCTTCTGGTGGTTGATGACTGTTGCTCCCCCAGTTTTCTTTTTGTGCCGTTCAAGGACTTGTGATGCAGTGGGCACCGTAACTCAAATTAGACAATGTTGACTCTACTCCTGTGTTGCCTGGACACTGTAAATAATAGTGGCATTTGCTACCGAGTCAGGTACTCTCTGATGCGAATAATTAACACACTTAAAATGTTATTCGGAGCCGGCCGAGTTCTGCAGTGTAACTGTCCGTTTAAAATGCTGTGAATTGCAAACTTTAACTTTACTTTATGTGGGAATCTGGGAATGCTCAAAACATATTGTTTTCTATGTATTGCTACATGTTCATTGGTTGCATCAATGGGAGAAGTACTTCAGACTGCAAATCAGGCATCCGAACATCCATTGGAATCCAAATCTCCAATTTATGTGCCCAGTTTCTTTAAGAATTACAAATTAAATTTTACCAAGGCCATTTGTTTAGGTAGAACAAAAGGGGTACCCTAATGCTGAAAGGATTGTGAAGTGTTTCTGTAAGGTGTATGATTTTCTGTGTTGCTAAAGGGCACCTATTTCACGTTGTAAAATAGGTGTTTCAAGTGTAAAGAATTGTTGATCGGTCATTGCAAGCCATTTTTAAATAAAAAAAAATCCATACTTCATTAATCCCAGATGGGATATTCTGGATGCAGCCATTTGTGACATTTATACATGTATTAAAGGGTTTGTGTGACCGTGATGGCTTCAGAACGTGTCTTTGGAGTCCCTTGGGAGTCAGTAACCCAGCAGGTAGAGCTGGGACTTCTGAGTCAAAGTTCAACATTAAGCTGCTGCTTTGCCCCTCAGTTCCTCCTTTGTTAAGACCCTGTCCTCTCTACAAGTGAACATGGCTTATAAATAGGAAATATGGCAATATGTATATCTCTGAAAATGATGGACCTAAAATGGTGACCTGACCATTTGCAACCGGAAGCGTGCGATCTGAAATGGCTACCTCGCTTTTGTTTGTTTTTGAGTTTTGAAAACACTTGTTTGGAGGGAAAACCTGTTGACACGAAAATGCATTTTTAACAGTCAACCAACGTAGAGTTAAGTGGTAAAGGGAACCTGAGCAAGAGATGAAGCCCTAAACGCCCCTTATGTGGCCTTCCGGGATTCACTCGCTGTTGGCGTGTGCTATGCAAATATGTGCAGTCAAGGGTGAAATTGAAACGTAAGGTGATCCACAGAGATTACAACAGTGCTGCAAAAAGGCAGTCCATTTAACAGTTCAACTGGGATGGATTCCGGTCCCCTGTAAGGCAAGTTATGAAAATGCTAGCCAGATAAAATGGAAAGTAAATGCAAAGTAAATAAGAAAATAAGAAAAAATATATTTGTGTGTACATATACAGAATATCACATATAATTGATAATTATATGTGATAATTGACATGTAAGTGCTGTTCATATTGTCCACCATTCCAGGAATCATGTTATTGGGAAATATATAAAAATAAACAGCAGATTCCGCTACAAAAGCTTGCACTGATGAACAATCTCTACATGTAACATGCTACAAAATGTGCATGGTACTTCAAGATTATTTTTTATCTCTGCACAACCTGGATGCCTACTGTCCTTTGTATTATTTCTCTCAAGGTTTTCTTTATTTCTTGACAGCTGTCCGTGGTGTTTTGTCTGACAATTCACTGTTGGCATTTACTGTGGCGATGTATAGCTGTGTAAGGGTATAAAACAACATTTTGTAAGTATGAAACCAAGCTTCATTTATGGATGGAAAAAACCCCCGGTTAAAATAGGTTAAAATAGGTTTATTATGTTATCTTCTTTGTATTTTGATAAAAAACACAATTGCATGTGAAACGTGTAGGAGTAGAGAAAACTTGTGTGCAACGGGGTCTGAATGTAGTGGTTAGGGTGTTTATCTAAGCCCAAAGGGCTTAGAGAAATGTCTCCAGTTTACATTTGATATCCCTGAACAAGATGTATAATAACCCCTACCTGCTCTTTAATTAAATGTATCTCAAAAACATACTTAAATAATACTTAGAGAAAGATACTGGATCAAATACTGCTAAAACGAATAAATAGTCAATGATGTATAACAAATGTACCTAAAGGGTAAAGTAAAAAATAAATTCATACAAATGTAATCCTCGCCAGCTCTCTGGTTTCACAGGAAATCATAAGAGCTGGTAAAGGTCTCACAGGAAACCAGAGAGAGAAGTTCTGCTCTGCCCCTTACGTCTCTGACATCATCCCCAGCTAGTGTCATTCCTCTGCCAGTCTCCCCTGAGGCACAGAAGAACAGTGACCTTTAAGACCTAATGCGGCAGCAGGACTCCACGGGTCTTCCTTGACACGGGCATCTAAAGGTCATTGCATACGTCTTATGACAAAGTCTCTGCAGAATGACCTATGATTACTTCTTTGTGGCGTCTTGAGTTTGAATGACAGGTAAAAACGAGTCTTTGACATGGAACAGAGAAATGTACATTGTCGCGATGCTGGATGCAAATAAGGGGGGGACGGTGGCAGAGATCATATTTACCAAAGTGCCTTCAGTGTTTATTAGCATGATTCCCAAATGCCCTAATTGTTTACAAAACCACAAGTCAAAACCACAAGTTTGCAAGTCAGTCAGCTTTTGCTATAGTCGTATCCTAATCTCCATCTGTACATTTGTAGCTTAACACATTTTATTTGTGTTTGACTTTGAGTAATATAGACATATCTCCTTGTTCTGGCCTTCACATTTTGATGGAGAGCAGAACCAGAGGGCGGAGGGCTGCCGTTAACCCACTAAAGGCTCTGTTTATTGAAAGGGGAATCCAAGGGTTTGGCGATCAACCAAGGGGAGTTGATGAGGCAGCACGGCGTGGCCGAGTGGCGGTCGCAGGCCGAGGGAGCGGCGATTCTGTGCACGGGATGACGGGCACAGGAAAACAATAGGAATGCACTCCCAGTCACTTAGAACTATCGGCCAGAGTCGTTAGCAGCCAGCTGAGCCGAGGCAACGATCCAGTGATGAGTCGATGGACGCGGGTGTGTTTGTGACAACGGGGAGCAGGTTTGTAGATGAGCCAGAGGGGAAAGGGCCAGACACCCCCATGCCAGCCAGCCAGCCAGCCAGCCAGCCAGCCAGGGGAACACAGAGACCAGCTCCGAACGGCACACCCTGACCTGGTTTAGTCCATGTTTATCACAGTCCCAGTATGGAACATGGAAACATACAGATACATTTACATGATCCAAAGCGCCTTGCCTGCGGTTAACGCGTAGCAGTGGACCTCCACAAAGTAGCAAGCTTCTGCGCGGGAAGATGTACGGGTTGCTTGGCAACAGTGCAGCTGTGTTGGGGGGAGCCAAATAAATGATTGAATAAAAAAAAAACGAATCATAATCTCTTGTCGCTTATTTGTGTAAACTAATGAATGCCGCGCGTAAGAACTGTTGTAATATAGGTGTAATATCACACCATTACAGGTCGTGCTCTTGTACCAAATATCAGCGCGGCTCGTGAGTTGGTCGTAGGTGTTAGGCCGTGGGCCGAGTGACGAAGGTGATCACAGCCCCTCGCTCTAATGGAGGAGGGATGGCGCTCGGAGCTGGGGGATCCTAAATTGCACTTCGTACTTGAGAAACTCTGCTTGAATGGGAAATTTGGAAAGGTTGTGCAATTATTTTCATGTTATGAGATTCTCAGCGCTACAATTATCTCTCTCTCTCTCTCTCTCTCTCTCCCCCCGCCCTCTCCCCTCTGGCTTTGTTTCCATGGAAGTCCTTTTTTGAATGCGGTGGTTTTTTATTTTTTTATGTGGACTGACTTGACAGATAGTACTCATTTGGTCATCATTTACAAGGTATGTACCTTTATGTAGGTATGTACCTGCCAAATGTTTACCAAATGCGCATCTATTTGGTATGCATTTACACCTTTGTATCATCGGATCAAAACAGAGCTAGGCCATTGTGTTTGTGTGCAATGGCTTACAGTGGTCACAGCGGACGTACACACACGCGGACAGACACACACATTAGCAAGTACACTGTCATCTGTACACATGGATCATCTCTACGAACATTCTTTCTTTTCAGGTGGGATTATTGTCCTTTGGACACGTTGTACTCGTGTCCTTCTACATGTGAAACCTGCGTGAAAATCCATGCCAAATGTTGTTAAAAGATGTCATTCATAATGTTTTTCATCCAGTTGAGTGCCAACACAAGGTGTAAATATTGGATTTAGTTTTTTGGTATGAGCCTGATGGTGATGTGGCCACTCGCCAGTCCCTCTGAATGAGCATTCGGTTGTTTGGCACACAACTGTTGTGGCCATTGTGGCGGAGAACTGTGACGTTACTACGTCTGCAAGAGACAAAGCAAGAAACACTACAACTCTTTCAATGAAAACATTCATGAGGTTATTAATAGTCTAAATCTGACCATGGCAAGGGAATAGTCTGGATACCAGGGGGGTGGCTATTTCATAGAATGAGGAGCTTGACTCATTGGTTAATGTGGTTTAGCTTGGTGTTGATTGATGTATTGCAATACATTGTGCTCAGATGAGGAATTCATTATTAGTATACACACTGATCACATCAGAACGAGGATGAATATCTTAAGAGGTTTGCTTTCATGAATTCCCTCATTCAAAATACTTGTAATACTTCCTCTAGTGTATATGAACTTGGGGATGTATATTAATGTGGATATTTCAGATGGGAACTCATTATTCACATGGCCCAGTTTGGTCGAGATGAACATTTTATATCAAGTCAAGAAAACTGGTTTTGCATAACAATAGGGGTAACTATATTAGTGTGGCCTGGTGCATTACATCATGGCTGGGCCATGATTATTTAATCTGATGCACACACTTCATTGGAGTGTATGACCATGTATGACCATGACCATGACCCTGTATGACCATTATGTATGGGAACATACAAAATGAGCAGCAACAACTCATCATACAGCTTTTCGTACATCAATAAATGTTGACGTATACCTGTGCTATCGAGAAATTTGAATTGTGTAAAACACTGACAATTTGGACTGGTCAACTCTCAAAAAAGTAGAAAATAGCCTATTATGCTCATACAGACAAAAAAGTAATTTTCATCAAGCTAGAGGTGCAATTATATGTAGTGATGGTAGTTTTAATGATGTGATGCCTAGGAGGGATCACTGGTCCATGTGTAATGATGTATACGTGCTTCGTATGAAGGCGGTTAGACCTAAATAATAACATTCAGGCCTGGTTGGAAGTATGTAGCTGAGTATCACGTGGAAGCCTTTAAATCATGGGCTATGGAAGGTCGACCCAGACATGGGGCTGTGCTCCAGCCAGATCTGGTGCCACGAGAGGTCTTAAGGGGGCTTAAACCCCCTCAGTTGAATTTTTTGCTCTGTTTAAGCTTCTTGTATCGCTAGAAAAATAGCAAAAACAACAACAACTGTTGGCCGAGTTACTTGTGACTGTCGCTTAGGCTGTTGTTCATCAAGTACCCCCCTTTCATTGTTTTTCTCCAGCAGCTGGTTTTATGTGCCAAACCCTGCTTATTTTGACAGAAAACCTTCATAAATTCAAAGTGTGAGATCTCGTGCTATGCTATTATGTGATAGCTCTGATTAATACAGTCATTAACAAATACGTCATTTTAGATTTTGATACAGTAGTAGTATAGCCTTTCTGAGGCTATTGCATTATTTTTAGCACTTGTCTACTGCAACGAAGCTGAGCGAACACACACAGGTGAACACAAATGACCCACAAGTGAGCAAGAGCAAGAGGACGCACTAGTTCAAAAGAAAGGGGGTTGGGTTCACAATCCCGGACCTCGACCCACAAACTGCTTCATGTAAATGATGTCATTTTTTAACCAAAGGTTCAAATGCTATCCACCTGTTAAGCTACCTGAAAACAACTCATTTGGTTTCCTTCTACTGCTATTCTGTTTTCTTCCTGCTTCATGTTCATACGTTCAATCCTGTGTCCGTAAATGGGCAAAACCCAGCAACGACTGACCGTGTCTCTGCTTTTATTTGGTTGGTAACAGAAATACGAAGGCTTGCTTTATTGCCTAGCAACAGTCAGTCAGCCGCGCGCATCCACGACCCCCACCTGTGAGTTCAGTTTAGTTAGAAGTAACATTATTTTTTTTGTTTTTTACTTTG
>OMKI01014266.1:0-13801 GCA_900302315.1 Phycis blennoides | reverse complement strand
GTGCCAACCTCACGGGTGAGAGCTCTTGACGGATGGACATGGGGGGGGGCTGTGTGGGCGTGGTTCAGCACAGCAGCGGCCCGGCGGTGCATGCTTCAATACCAATAGAAGAGCAATGTGGCACTCAATATCCATCTTCCAACACGCACGCACGCACGCGCGTGTGTGTGTGTGTGTGTGTGTGTGTGTGTGTGTGTGCGTGTGCGTGTGCGTGTGCGTGTGCGTGTGCGTGTGCGTGTGCGTGTGCGTGCATGTGTGTGTATGCGCGCGCGCATGTATAGAATAGAATAGAATAGAATAGAAATACTTTATTAATCCCAAGCTGGGAAATTTCAATGTAGCAGCAGCATTAGAATACACAGAATGTATGAATTAGAAATAAAAAGTATAAAATATAAACTAAATATAATAATAAATATAAATATATATAAACTAAAAATGTAAACTAAATATAATCTGAACTAATTCTAGTGCAATATTTTAGACAGTGTAACAGTGAAACAGTGTACAGAATATAATGAAATGAAATGAAATGAAATGAAACATAAGATGCAACGAGACTGTTGCAATAAGTTATTGGCTGTTATTGTACAGTGTAATGGAATGTGGTAGGAATGATTTCCTATATCTGTCTTGTGTGTCCATTCGTCATATTGATTGCGCGTTGTATCAGTGAGTCACTGCTCTTGAATCTTGCATCGACTGGGGCGGCCTCACCTTGACTGTCTTGTGTAGTCGATGGCGTGATCAGAGTTGGGAAATCTCCCGAGTTCGGAACATTAGGGCCAATGGTGGACATTTGCTAGCGCACACAGTATGTTTCTCCCAATTTGAAATGGCAACCTTTTTAGTTTTGTAATGAACTGTACTTGTTGATGTGTCCACTAATCCAAACATGGTGTTATATTTCCCTCCCCAGACGCGGCTCTCAATGTGGAGAGTAGCTAAATCTCCTCAGAAATGGAAGATGAGAATGTCAAAGGAAGATGAAGACTGTATTATAGGCCTTATAAACTGTATTACTTTGCTCTAAGGTCAAATTACTCTACAATTGTTTGTATCCAGTTACAGTTGTAACAAATAGTTCATGTCAGGTCAGTTACTGGTTGCACTATGAATGAATATATACCTGAATGCAATGTATACGTAGGCCTATGTTTAGGTTTTTCCACTCAGAAGCCAGAAAGCAAGTAACCACACGATTCATCTTGACTGTAGAGGGCTGCAAAAAGCAGTGTTGAACACTAGATGGCAAAGTCGTGTTGTTTTTAGTGCTTCCCAACCACATAGTGACATAGTCGTATAACGGCTTATCGGATATAGCCTATTTTTTATGGCTGTCTCTCAGACGCTAAACGCTAGACACTATCTTTTGGGTAGTGTATAAAACGTATAACATGCAGTGATAGTAAAATCCTCTGGCTAGAGGGGAAACGACTTGTATTTATATATGAAATCAAGAAAAATACCGAAATTAATTTATTTCGGAATGGCTGTTGGAATGGCACTGCTTCTTTTACGGTTCTGTACAAATTACTTGGTATCAGTGTATGGTGCCCAATGTGTTGCTGTAATTTAGTTATGTTTGGATAGGCCCACGCTAGAAAATATTCAGTGTAGGTCTATCTGTGTAGGTCTATCAGTCTATCTGTCTCTGACATTGTTGGCATGATGAGAAACTATCGATTTAGGCTTACAACTATGTTTTTGTGTGTGTGTGTTTTTTTTTTAACTTTGGTACTGTCATCCTACGTTCTAATACAATTTAACATGTTAGATTTTTAATAAACGCGGACCAGTGGAGACCCAAGTGATTCATTGTTGCAAGTGGTTCTGTCCATCATGGTCCTTTTTATTCACCCATCCACCGCACATCTGTTGAACCAACAAACAACGATAACGAAAAACAACTCCGTTCAAAATACACGCATAAAAAAAAACGTCCGGTCACAGATAGTCACCAACGCCCTGGGGGGGGGATACATGAGCACAGCACTGTAACATAATAGTAACACGAATTAAAAGCGAGTTTCCTCTGGGGGAAGCGGCGTGACGTCACGCTAAATGAGCGGACCACCTTCATGTTTCCTGTTCTGGAGCCGAGTCTCGAGCCGACTCCGCTCGCACCACGCAGGGCACGCGGTTACTCCACGCACAAGTTACCAGCCGGGTAAGGACGTCTCTGTCGACGTGTTAGCCACACGTGTGCTTCGGCAAATTACACAGCACCCCACCCGGTTTTCTGCGATGTATATTCGGTCTCGAAAGCGACGTCTTGGTGTGAATTGACCGAGTGTAGCTCGGGCTACGGCTTGCATCGCCCAGCCGTGGAAAGGATGCGCAGCAGAGGGAGGGGTTGGTAACGTTAGTCGGGAGGAGCTCCGAACCAACACGGTAGTCGAAGTCACCATTTCTCCATACGCCCGCGAATAATGACCGTAACCGGGTGGTTACGCGGTCTTTAAGTGCAACGAGTGGATTGGGTACAGTGCCCGTACTGTTTTTTCCACTGAAAGGACAGCAGTGTAGCCCTTAGACTAGTGTCGCGTCACCGTACCAATGGAGACCACGACACACTTCTTCTTTTAGCCACCCCTAGCATTTGATCACTCAACCAGCCACGGATACACGCGTGTCCACACTCGCCCTGCTCTCTTGGTGACGCCAGGGCTACTCGGCGAAATATCGGCGGCCACTTTTCGTGATGGTATTCGATATTTAGCGGACGAAGCGGAATGTCGGCGTGTCGTAATGATGTGCGCCAGCTGCGTGTGATTGACACCACGGGATCCGTTACCTCCGCTGTCAATTAGGGCTGTACGTCCACGCACAGTCGTTCTTCAAATGCTTGACATTGGACTGGGTTCTTTCCTTTTGGTAAAATCCGGTGAATTGCTTAGCGACGCATTTGTTTTTTTTGTGGGCAAAGCTAAGCAGGCCCCATGTAGTTAAATGAATACATGGGTTAGTAATCTGCTTGGGAGTCGTAAATTAAGCTTTACACCCTTGGAATTTCTTGGCACATTTAAGAACAATTAAGTGCCCCGTCCTCTTGCCTGCTTGTGGCTGTGTGAACTTCTCTTAACTGGCCTACTTCACAGCCAATTAGTTTGTTTGTGGAGCAGCTCGGGCAACTTGCATCCTGAATTCTGCTTTTGTCATCGCTGTTGGCTTAAAAAAAAAAAGTAAATGCAAACTTGCCATGTTTCCGAAGTCAATTTGAAGAAGGACGCTCAACGCCTAGAGCAGTTACATGGATAAAGTGAGGCCTAGATTATTGTCTTGCTTTGAGCATGGGACTGTTATGTAAACACAATGTGGATTCAGGAATGAGATATTGCAAAGGGAATTTTGCAATATCTCAAACATGAATTGAATGATTGTCTGTTGAGCGGAGAAATGGGGATGAATGGCCTTTTACATGTTATTGAAGTGAGTGCTGCGTTCTATCTAACTGTCGTCGGCGTCTATGCAAACTTGTGTTTCCAGAGTGCCAAATGTGGATTCCATATGATTCCTCTTGAGTTTTCTATATTAATAAGTAGCCTTTTTCATCCTGCCTCAATAGTGCAAAGTAAAATCAATTATTCAAAGTGATCTGTGGAGTACAGTATTTACTTGGTCCACTACTTGGTCCACTGCCAAAGCTAGTCCTGATAGCATGGCTGGACTCCATTGCATTCTGTGGTCAAGCTCAACCAGATAAAGGATTAATAAAATATCACACCTCTTACTTATGGTCAGCCTTATTATGGCTACCTGTTGCTGCTGTTCCTAATTCAGTTTGATGCACACAAATTCCAATTGCACATAATATTAATATTATGTCGTGATAATCATAATTTCAATATTTAATCTCTAGGTTTTAAAAGCATGTCTGTTTCAACAACCTCCTAAAGTGCTACTGCTTATTGTTATTGATTTCTCTTCAGAGGAATGGTCAATCATCAGCTTCATCTCTACTGCATCCGTTCTCAGTTTACTTCGGTCAGATTTGTAATCTTCCCAATCTTGTGTTTTATTCAGGAATTGTGTCAGTGTGGTGTTTTGGCTGTGGTCAGTTTGGTCAGATTATCTAATAGTTGGATCTTGGGACTAACAATTGGAGCTGGAGACTTCGGGGGGGAAGCATGCAATGCAGCGAACTCTACATCTGCTGCATCAGCCAGAATCTGATATTGGCACCAGGAAAATAACTACAGTTACATTTTATCTAAAAGCAGTTCCCAGAAACGTTGGGACTGACACTAGGAGTGCCTAATTAGCCTATTTTGCTATTGTCCTCTTTCTTATTGGATTATAAGGGTTGAAAGGCATCATTAGCCTGAGTACCTAGATCAGAAAAACACAAATATAACCAACTGATTCCCTTTTTAAGTAAATTGGATGAATGCAATACGCAACCTGACTTATTATGAAAAATATGTACAACAACATTCAAAGGCAATTGGTGGTACTTTCCTGCTTCAGATTCCCGTCTATAAAGATTATGCATCTTAAATTCAGAAAAGGTGGCTTCAATTTGAACTGTTCTCTTGGCTGTTGCTCCGTTCTTTTGAATAGCAAACCGTAATGTGCCAGGAGGAAAGTTGTAGAACTGGTTTACCAGCAATGGTTGGCTTGGAACTGCAACAATCCCAGGCCCCTCAGTCTGCAAATGAATAACCCCTTTGTGTGTGTGTTTGTGTGGGTATGTGTGTGACACTTTCTCAAAAATCTATTTAAAATAAGCTAGCCGGCAGTTACTTGATATGGGCCAATAATTAACAGGTTTTCATATATCCCAGAATGGATGATGAGTCCTTCATCAGACACTGAACAATTAATTCGGAAACCCAGTTGAGGAGAAATCCAAGGTCATGGATGCATTTCATCGGTATCCACGTTGTCTCAGATCTTTTGAGGGTTTGTATTTGGCTTGTGGTTTCTACAAGATAAGCCTATCTGTACCAGGCACGCATACAGCTATGTGTACTGCTGGGGTCTTGGGGAATGTTTGTGGATGACATTTCAGATAATGCGCTCCATAGAGGAAATGTAAGGCTATTTTGTTTGAATCCTTTCTGAAGGATGCCTTACTTAAAGAATGTTAAATGGGCAACATGTATCTTTTTCCTACTTTTTGTTTGGCCCATTTTTGACTTGAGTTGTGGTTGGTAAATGTTTTGACACACATGCTGGCCATAGACCCTTTAACAGTGCAAAATGGGAATTGTAGTTTGTAGTTATTTGTATCCAGTCAGCCCTTCATTCATGTTGGAGTAAAGGGAACGCCTGCTTTTGTCAACATGGCCTTTATTTCTGTACTATTTACACATCACACACACGCATGTCCCCACATTCTTAGTTTGTGTGATGGGAAGGCACTCAGGGCTGTTTCATAAGCATGATTACCTTTTTGAGTCAATAAGCAAACTGGAATAATGGGCCATCGTTGGCCATTCCACAAATTAAAAATCACTTAAACCATTTACTCTGTTGATGGGCATTTTCCAAATTAGTGATGCCAAAATCCACTAAAGGTTGCACCGTATTTCGCATTTCCTCTGCAACTAGCATTAACAGTGTTGGGGAATATTGTTATCTGATTGAACCTCACAAAATGTGCTCCCATACCTGACGCCTGGCTGTTTATATTGTAGTGGGGTAGGCATTTCTGTGAATCTCAGCATATCATGCAGGCATCTGTCAACAGTTGCTGTTTAAGTCTATATTATATATGGCCTGGCAGATAATTGTGTAGGCACACTATGGTTTGGCCCGGGTTTGGTGATGTCTTATCACTGTAGTGCTTAGAAAAAGCTCTGATACCAAGCTACTGGTTGTTGGCCATAAGTGAAAGGGCCCATCACCTCTGTAAATGGTTAAATGTCAATATCGGTTATCAGGGGCCGTGTGAATGACTTCCGCATTGAGCAATACTGATAAGGCCGTATATATGACAGATTTGCCACAGCGCTACTGTGGGAGTTCTGTCTGCAAATGGTTAACCTTGGTGTAAAGGTGTTTAATTGATTTCTGAGCGGTGCCAGAAGTGTGGCACCGGACTTTCAAATGCATATATTTCTGAATACCCTTTCTGTGATGTGGTCGACTCAATGAACGATGGCGACTTCAAGGTCTACGCTGAAGTTAAACTTGCTCTTGTTTTGTTTGCAGGTGAACCTCTTAAAAGCTTTTGTCCAAGTTAAAGTCGGAGGGTCGTCATCATGGTGAACATCCCAGAATACTATGCAGGAAAGAATGTGCTGATCACCGGAGCCACAGGGTTCATGGGCAAGGTAAGTCCGTCGTCTGGCCTAAAGTGGATGTACATTACAACAAAATAATTGACTCTCTTAAGTCTTCAATATGTATTTATAATTGGAGTGTCGAGTAATAGGAAAAACACTTGGAAGCAAAAGGGTTTGGATAAAAACAAGGTGTAAATATTTCATCTGTTTTTAATGTCGTATTGTGTTTATGCCGGGGAGTTGAGCTGCAATGATCGTACATCTAAAAGGTTTTGATAGCTGATATATCGACAGTCATTTATGAAGTACAAATGCCAAACATTTGCTGCTTAATGCTTCAGAAATGATTGGTTTGAAGTATGATCTCCTGATGTGGCCCGTTGGGTTCCAGGTGCTCCTGGAGAAGCTCCTGAGGTCCTGCCCTGAGGTTGGCACCGTCTACGTGATGGTCAGGCCCAAAGCAGGCCAGTCTCCCCAGAGTCGCGTTGCAGACGTGATCAACTCCAAGGTGAACGCTGAGCAGAGGCTTTGACTGGTGTGATGAGTGAATAACGGCACTGATCACTGTTGTGCACCAGGACCTCTCTAATGCAATTTATTTTTCAAAATGCCCCAAGTGCATCTCCCTCATGTACGTTTTTATTTTATTTTATTTTATTTATTTTTTTTTTAACCCTGACCGTGTGGGCGTTTGTGTTGTCAGTTGTTTGACAAGTTGCAGGATGAGCAGCCAGACTTTGCGGAGAAGATCGTTGCTGTGAGCAGTGACCTCACGCAGAAGGAGATGAATCTCAGCAAGGAGGACCAGGCCACCCTGGCCGAACACGTCCACATCGTCTTCCACTGGGCCGCCACCGTGCGCTTTAACGAACCCCTCAAGTGAGTCGTTATCGCCTGCAAGCCGGGAATGAATCGAACCCAAAGCGTATTTAAACCATTGCCAGCTACATCTCCAGAGCATGGAGAAGCCGTCACTCCACCCGTGACCACTTGTCCTCCTCCGTAGGGATGCGTTTCAGCTGAACGTCCTGGCCACCCAGAAGATGGTGGCGCTGGCCCACAAGATGAAGCACCTGGAGGTCTTCCTCCACGTCTCCACAGCCTACGCCAACTGCGACCGGGAGGTCATCGAGGAGGTGGTCTACACCCCCCCGGTAGACTACAGGAAGCTCATCGACACCCTGGAGTGAGTTCAGCCACGGTCCTCGGACACTGCTGGAGGGTGGGGGGGGGGGGGCTTTGTTTTCTAACCCACCAGAAGGCTAATTAATTAATCAGTTATGCATTTTGAGGGCAACCAAGGACTCGAATCAAGTGACTCACTGTTTCCGGTTGGCTGCAATTGTCAGATATGATGTCATGCCCCTCCTTGAGTGTTGAGGCCAGCCCTATAATTGCATGCATGTTATTTTCAACGTCTTGGCCCGATGCACTTAATGCAATGAGGCGGAAAAAGAAACATTTTGATAGAATGGACTCATTTAACTTATTTTTTTAGCTTGTAGTCGGCTTTTCCTCCCCTCTGTTCCTTAGTCTGTAACGGCTGGATGCAAGTTTTACAGGATTATTTAGGTCAGTAATGCAGCAAGCACGCCGACCAAGCCACTGCAGTGCAGTAAAAGGTTTACATGTCGCAGTTCATCCCGCCAGATAAGCCAGTCAGTACAAATCATTGTGGACCCGAGTGTCCTCCTTTTTGTGTAATTGCATTACAGAATTGCCTTAATATAGTGGAATGCATTTGTGCGGGTGGAAAATGGATTTGGTTCGCATCCAAGTAGATGCCTATAGCTCCCTATAGCCCTGCCTCTGTAATAACACACATCATTCCTCCAGCTGGATGGATGACAAGATGGTGTCAGTGCTGACTCCCAAGCTGCTCGGGGAGCGGCCCAACACCTACACCTACACCAAGGCCCTGGCTGAGTACCTGGTACAGCAGGAGGCCGGCAGCCTGAACGTGGCCATCGTCAGACCCTCCATAGTGGGAGCCAGCTGGAAGGAGCCCTTCCCCGTGAGTCACCCCGAGACTCGATGCTCCATTACACCAGCATGGGTCTCGTCAGAGATGCAGCCCAGCCAGTACACAGAATGTAACTGTATGGGTCCTCTTCTCCAATGTGTGCATGTTTTTTTTTTTTGTTTGTTTTTTTTAGGGGTGGATTGATAACTTTAATGGACCCAGTGGAATATTCATCGCTGTAAGTAAAGTTGTTGTTTTTTGCTCTGCATGTCTTGTTTTGCGCTCCATACTCGCTCCAGTATGTCTCTGGTGGGTGTGCATCCCTGCCGTCTCCTAATCATTCCCCTGTCCCTTCCCTCTGGACCACCAGGCCGGTAAGGGCATTCTCCGCACCATGCGGGCCGCCAACGACGCGGTGGCCGACCTGGTGCCGGTGGACGTGGTCATCAACACCACGCTGGCCGCGGCCTGGTACTCCGGGGTCCAGATGCACAACAGGTCAGACAACCCCTGACCGTGGTCACAGCACTGGGTCTGGGACCCTTCTGCCCTCGGGAGAGGTTTCTCATTGTTGCTCCTCCTCCCTGTGAACAGGCCCAAGAACATCATGGTGTACAACTGCACCACCGGGGGAATTAACCCCTTCCGCTGGGGGGAAGTCGGTAAGCTATGTTTTGAGTTTGTCGAAATGGTTGTACGATTTTGTATCAACCATATTGTATGTTTGTATTTTTTGATGGAAGCAATAGATCTTACATTTTTCAATTATTTTTATATATGATTATTTTTCAACAATTATCCAAACATCAACAAGGCTGTTCTTAAAGGTGTGTGTGTGTGTGTTTGTGTGTGTGTGCGTGTGCGCACTTCAGATGTCTAGTGTGAGGTTGCATGCAGTAATTATCACCTTTTTGTTTGATGGCGTTACCCGAGGACATCCTAGTCTCTTTGTTGACTTGTTACTCAAACTGTAAAAGGGTAGCAACAGCCATTGTTTGCATGTGCTGGTTCTTGGTAAAGTAAAATAAATATCCAAATGCTGCTTGACTTGATTGGACGTGATGAACCAGACAAGCATTTTTCCTTTAACTTACGTGCCTGGCATTCAGAGTGGAGAGTGAAAATAATCCTTTAACATTATACAATCTATGCCGAAGCTTCCCTGCCCAAAATGAATACAGTACGTAAATAAATCAACGAGACAAAGGTTTAGTGTAGACAAGCGACAGACCCCCTAGTGATTATGGAACAGATCTGACCTCAACACATCTGTCAAAGTTTCATCTCTCGTCCTTGAATTGTTTTTACTGAAACGCAACGCTAATCTCCTGACGACTCAAAAACTGGACGTGTTTTGTTTTTTTTAACTCTTGGTGTTATCTTGGTAACCATTGTCATGTCATTGAACACCTTTTGTCTCTCAGAGCACCATGTAATATCCACGTTCAAGAGGAACCCCCTTGAGCAGGCTTTCCGACGGCCCAATGTTAATCTCACCACAAATCACCTAATCAATCAGTATTGGATCGCCGTGAGCCACAAGGCTCCGGCCTTCCTCTATGATCTGTACCTCAGGTTGATCGGACGAGAGCCCAGGTAAACTCGTCACCGCCGACTTTTGGGGTCCTACCACCAAACCTGTGCCTCTCTCCATGCCGTTTTACCTTCTGCTGTCTTACCTCTGTCGCGCTTCGCCTCTTTAACGCGTACCCCCCCCCCCCCCCCCCCCCCCCCCCCCCCCCCCCACTGCCCCCCCGATGGTCTCACTGCCAGCGCTCCATGTCACGTGACGCTTGTGAATTGTGTCGCTTTCCGGAGCCGAAGGGTGTATAACCCACTGTACCTGTGCAGGGTGGCCTCTGTGCAACCCCGTGTTGTGCAGGTAACGGGGTGGGTTCTACACTTTTCGCTCTTCACCTTGGTTTTTCTCTATTGTGTATTGTATTATGAGTGGGTTTTCTTTGGCGGTTGGGTCTCCAAAGTGCCCAAAGGACACTTTTGGTTCTTTGGAGACCTGGTCCGGATGTTCTCCACAAATGAACCTGGTAGGTGCACTGTAAGTGCACTGTGTCTGCTGCAGTGTCCTCCAGCAAAGGGCTGAGGCTGTGCTGTGGCGGTCCACGTTTTGCACCTCTGTAGACTAAAAGGTTGTAACGACGGGGCAGAAGGACAATGTATTTGATGGCTTGAAAGGAAAAAAAAAACGAGAAGCGCATCCTCCCATCGTGGCATCTCATTCTGTGTCCTTGTCTTGTGATGTATGTGTCTTGTCTCCTGCAGAGAACTCTATAAACATGAGCTTCAAGATCAACCCCCTAGAGCGTGCCTTCAGAAGGCCCAATATCAATCTGCGCTCCAATCCCTTTACCAATCAGTACTGGATCATGGTCAGCCACAAGCTGCCCGCACTGATCTATGACGGTTATCTTAGGCTGACGGCCCGCGAGCCCCGGTAAGGCTGGAACTGTCCCCGTTCGCTCACCAGGAACCCACTCTCCACTCCCTCTCCACCTGTTCCACACCCTCCCATTCCACCGCCCTGTGTTCACGGAGGGGGGGGGGGGGGGGGGTTGTGACGGTTGTGGGCTGAGGAAGGCTAACGGACGGCCGAGTTGCGTTTGCGGTGCTTGTGACTTCCTGGACTTGCCTGGACTTGAGCTTTGTTCAAGGGGAGCTAAACCCTTATTGTCATGATGGCAAATATTTGTGTGTCCGAGCATGGGTTTGTTTTACCTTATGCTGCCCTGCCTTTACCTTGTGAATGCACTTTAACCAGATTTGCATTTGGAAAGTTTTTTTTTTTTTTTTTCATTCAGGAGATTGGCTTATTTTGTATGGTTTAGTTTATTTATTTATTTATTTATTTTTGGATGGCCAATGTTGGCAACGTGAAGCCATTGCGTCATCCTTTACCCTTTTGGTTGTGGAGAAGCCATTTTGGGCCTTTTGTGTTTTGGATAAATCCATGTTGTGTTCAGGAGGTGGCAACAATTGCAGTAACATAATTGGCTCCGGCGTGAAGTTTACGTCCTACTGAATACAACAAATCGCCACCTGAAGAGAGTGGTACGTTGGCATTAAAAATAAAAAACTTAATTATGAGCCAGAGTGGTTTCAGACATGCATCATTGTGCAGCAAATCCAACTTACAACCATTGGCAATTTGGAAATAATGTCCAATGTCATGCACTTGACAAATGATTGTCTGAAATGTGTTTTGGTAAGTGTTTGACTAACATTCCAGTTCATGGGATGTGGTCCTATTCAGGGATTTTAATTTACAATTTACTTAACTGTCTTTTTGCCGTTCAGGACTGCATGTGTGTTGGAGACTGTACTTCCTGGTTCAAAGATGAGATCTGAGCATTGGGTCCATTTCCTTTTTATGGTAGATTGGTGGCATACCAACATGTCACATAATAATTTTAAGCTATTTGGGCATGGACTAATTAATTCTATTCTATCAAATTAGATTTTTATTTTATAACTTCCCATACTAGGGAAATTGAACTACAATGATTTACTTTTTAAATGTATTGAGCATTGTAATGCTCAGATGTCCTCATTAATATGCATATCATTGAATGCTGCATTCTCTACATGTATTGCTGCATCAGTGCACCTCCACTTAACATTGAGTGATCAAATAATCCCAACCCATAACCTGAATGGCGTCTGTTTGTGTTTCATATGAGCCTGTGTGTCACGAGGGTCATCTTGGTGGCTGCAGAGTCTTCATGAATGGCTCTCTGGCCGCGGCTCTGTTCTCTGTGAAGCTGCTTCTTTTCAGTGGTGTTGGCCTACATGTAGTCGATGTAGTCGAGGCCATTTTCCGTCCTCACCTGCAAATGGACTGAATGACGTCCTTTTGAAACCTGTATTCAGAGCATTTGCGTCACACCCTTAACACCATTTCAAACCATTGATAAAATGCTATAGGTAGTTATCAGTGGGTCAATATAGCCCTGTAAAGGCGCTGAGCTGCTCGTATCTGCACGTCAACCGAGGTCCTTTCTGTCCTACTCCAGTGAGGCGTGGCGACTCCAAGGCAATTTCTCATTTTGACGCTCGATTTCTACCGTCGGACGACTGAGTGGATGGAAATGGAGGAAAACCTCTTGTCCAAAGCGAGGCTGAGAAAAAAGCATAGACATGAAATTGTTCAGCTTGTTTTTCTGCAGCGATCAAAGCATGCAGAGAGCGAAAAGACTATAATGGCAATTCAATAAAAATAATTCATCATTATTCTAAAAATCGCCTTGGACCAACCGCCTTCGCTGGCATGTTATTTGGTTGCAAGGGTTTCTGGCTTGCAGACACTTTTATCCTGTCTACTCACTGCACCACCTATACCCATACTCCGTCATTCCCCTACCCCACCCATCTCTAGCCACACTCCTCCTTCCCAACATCATCCAACCCTGCCCCCCCCCCCATCACCTCCTCTCCTCACCTGTTCTCTGACAACATTCTCCTGCCTTTTTACTGCTACTGCTTCACTCCAGTTTCACTCCACGACTGCATTGTTCCACATTCTCTGTATTGTCTTCTTGTTTTGGTACCTAATGTCTTGTCCTCCTGGCCCGCTGACCCTCAGAATGATGAAGACCATCACTCGTCTTCACAAAGCCATGATGGTGTTGGAGTACTTCACCAGCCACTCCTGGGCCTGGAACACTGAAAACCTCAGTATGCTCATGGCCCAAATGAGCCCAGAAGATAAGAAGGTAGAACACATGCACAGAAGTCATGCAGTGAATCCTGCATGATTCCTTCATCTAAATGGATCTCTTTTCTTTAGACTTCATGGCCTGGCTGTTTTGGTATCTTTTGGGCGAGTGTAAAAGAAATGGCTGACATGAACACTGGGATGTGGGACAGAATTGCTATATTGATGTGTGTGTGTGTGTGTGTGGGTCGTAGGCTGGTTTACAATGGTGGGATTCAGCGTTGAAACTTGGATCGGCACTGAATAGGCGTATTGTTTTTGCCTGTTCTTGTATCTGCTGGAATTTAAATTACCAGGACAGTGGGCGAAAAGCGCGCATTTCTGCTGCAGTCTCAGTCTTGTCACATAACCTGCTGTAGTTTATGATGTATAAAAATAAAGCATTTGAAGCATTTTGTCTTGACAGGGCAACAAATGATGACAGCAGGCGGTTTTTGTTCCCAAGTCAGTTAGTCTGGTCTGGCTCCATCTGCTCTGAATATGCGAACGAGGCCGTTCAAATCAACATCACTCTCCTAGATGTGAACATTTAATTTGGTTCTTTTGCATGACGGGACCCCTGCTGACGTCGCAAGTGTTTTGCAGTTTCTAGGAAAAGTCCGTACAATGGATCTTTGATTAGTGTTGCCAAACAACAGGCGAGTGTTGACGTGAGACGCGTGTCGTTCCGGCCCGGACCGACTCTCCTCCTCCTCTTTCTGCCGCAGGTGTTCAACTTTGACGTGCGCCAGCTGAACTGGGCAGAGTACATGGAGAGCTACTGCATGGGCACCAAGAAGTACGTCCTCAACGAGGAGCTGTCGGGCCTACCGGCCGCGCGCAAACACCTCAACAAGTGAGTCTGCGACCCCCACCCCCCCCCCTGTGACTGGTCCC
>OMKI01014261.1:25786-39525 GCA_900302315.1 Phycis blennoides | reverse complement strand
GGGACCCTATCCTCCATGCCTCCCCCTACCCTCCCTGCCTCTCCCTATCCTCCATGCCTCCCCCTACCCTCCCTGCCTCTCCCTACCCTCCATGCCTCCCCCTACCCTCCCTCCCCCCCCCCCCCCCCCCCGCCCCCCCCCCCCCCCCCGCCCCCCCCCCTACCCTCCATGCCTCCCCCTACCCTCCCTGCCTCTCCCTACCCTCCCTGCCTCCCCTACCCTCCCTGCCTCCCCCTAACCTCCATGCCTCCCCCTAACCTCCCTGCCTCCCCCTACCCTCCCTCCCCCCCCCCCCCCCCCCTGCCCCCCCCCCCCCCCCCCCCCCCCCCCCCCCCCCCCCCCCCCCCCCCCCCCCCCCCTCCCCCTACCCTCCCTGCCTCTCCCTACCCTCCATGCCTCCCCTAACCTCCATGCCTCCCCCTACCCTCCCTGCCTCCCCCTACCCTCCCTGCCTCTCCCTATCCTCCATGCCTCCCCCTACCCTCCATGCCTCCCCCTACCCTCCCTGCCTCTCCCTACCCTCCATGCCTCCCCTAACCTCCATGCCTCCCCCTACCCTCCCTGCCTCCCCCTCCCCCCCCCCCCCCCCCCACCCTCCCTACCTCCCCCTACCCTCCTCCTGTACCCTCCTCCAGGAGATAAGGGGAAGAGGAGCGGAGGAGAGAGGCGGAGGCGAAGAGGAGAAGAGGAGAGGAGGGGAGAGAGGACAGGAAGAGGAGAGGAAGACGAGAGGGGAAGGGGAAGAGAAGAGGTGAGGGGGAGAGGAGATGAGGAGAGGAGAAGTGAGAGGAGGTTGGAGGGCAAATCTTAGAGGAGGTGGAGGAGGAGGTTACGATCAAAGGCTGTGACTGATCGCATGCCGATTGGATGGATGCAGGCGGTGCCGCACACTCACACACACACTGTAAATACATATTTATGTAGTGCAATGTACTAAAACCACACACACACACACTCACAATCCACACACACTCCATATTGGTGTGGTTTCTGGAGGAATCTGACAGATTAGCGCTCCGTGTCATGTGAGATCATGGCTGAGGGGAACCTGACTGGGCTCCGAACACGTAGCTCCTCCACGCTAACATCTGCTAGCGCTCATCTGACCGACCGCTAGCCTAGGATCGCGCACTCTGCCAAGGATGTGTGTGAGATTGCATTAGTGTGTGTGTGTGTGGTTTGTGTATGTACAGTTCTACATAAATATGTATTTTTTACAGTGTGTGTGTAAGTGTGCGTGCTGACTAAAATAGCCATTTACAGTTAAAATAGCGTAACGCCTTGTTTCCTGTTTCGTTACGGAGATATTTTACCAAAGAGAAACTGATTTGCACGAGTGGAGGAAGCTTGCAGGAGGGAATTTTAACAAGGGACATTCTATAGATGCAAGTCTACACCGTGTTAATTTTTCAGCAACATGATTGGTCGAAACATTTATGAAGCAAGATGAAGAGAAATGCCCCATCCAACCAGATTTGAGCTTGTCTGCCACCAGACTTCACATTAGTAATCTGAAGTCTTGATCAACATCATGAACCTTTCCTCTACTGGAACGGTTTCCTCTAGTTTAAACACTGATGTGATAAAACCTCAAGAAGAAACTCAAGAAGCCTGGCCTAGACCCTGAAGAGGTCAGCAACTATGGGCCCATATCAAACCTTCCTTTGCTTTCTAAAGAACTGGACAGAATTGGAGCTAACCATCACCTGGCGATGAACAACATATTTCAATCTGGGTTCAGGACTTTCTGCTCCACTGAGACTGCTGTGACCAGAGGTAATGGTCTCCTACTTGCATGGACAGCAGCACCAACTCCCTGCTGGTGCTGCTTGACCTTAGTGCCACCTTTGTCACAACTGACCATAGCATTCTTCTTCATCATCTCTATGATGGCATCCAAGGTTCTGCTCTTCTCTGGTTTAGAGCTTATCAAATGGAACGCAATTTGTTCTCTGTAAAGACTCAATCAAAACCCTGCAACCTGAGCTGTGGTCTCCCCCAAGGGTCGGTCCTTGGTTCACTGCTCTTTGCAATCTGCATACTTCCTACGCTACCTTTCAGTGTTATGCTGACGACATTCAAATCAACATTCCTATTGAATCAAATGACCAGAAGGTTGAATCTTGCCTGACTGCAATTAAAAGCTGGATGTCCCACAAGTACTTGCAGCTTATCACAGGGAAAACGGAGCTGCTAATCACTGGCCCAAAGCAACAACGAACTAATTTCGAAGACGTGTCACAGTGTTTTTTGATGGCTCGACTATCACACAAAGTTCCTGTGTCAAAACTCTTGGTGTCTTGTTTTACCCTACGCTTTCTTTTGATCAACATGTAACAGTATCACCAGAACTGCATTCTTCCTCTGAGGAACATCGCTCAAAACAGACCAGCGTGATCTGCAGCAGATGCGGAGACGCTCATCCACGCTTTTATATTGTCTCTATCAGATTACTGCAACACACTGTTTACCAAACTCTACCGTGAGGAGCCTCCAGCTTCTGCAGAACACCGCAGCTAAGGCTACTGACTACAGAACATTTGAGCACATTACTCATATTCCCAATTCACTCCGCTGGCTCCCAATAACTGCCAGATCAGATTTTAAGGTTGTACTGCTCACCTTTAACGCCTTGCACAGATCAGCACCACCCTACCTGATGGACCTTATCACTCCTTATTGTCCTTCTTGGCTCCTCTGGTCTTTGGGAGCTGGCCGTCTTTCAGTACCAAAGGTCAAGAAGAAATCAGCAGGAAACCGAGCGTTCTCCTATCAAGCTCTATCTATGGAACAGTCTGCCACCTGTGATCAGGGAAGCTGACTCTGCTGAGATATCGAAAGCCAAGCTGAAAACCTACCTCTTTACCCTTTCGTTTGGCACCTAAGGGTGCCCCTGGCTGCTGTTGCAGCTGGGTTTGCTGAGATTGCTGCTGCTGATAAGCACTAGATTAGATGTTGCCTGTATGTTTTCTGTGCACCCTGCCCATCTAACCATAATTCTGTCTGTCTGACCGGCTGCCTGGACTCCTGACAGTGTCCAGCCTGCTCACCGGCCAGCACCCATCACCATAGACAATATGTCTTTTTTAACTTTGACTTTCAAATGTTTGCCTGTATTTCTATATATGTAAGTTATGGCACCCATTGCACTCCAAACCATGGGGGTTCTCAAGGTTAGGGCTAGGGTTAGGGGGGTGTCATCAATATATGGCATGTTGAGCCCTTTGAGACTGTCACTGTGATTAAGGGCTGATATATTTCATTTCATTTCATTAGTTTGTAAGATCTGCCCCGTGACATCATGATGCAAGGCAGATACTGTATATAACTGGTTTCCACAACTGTTCATATGTTTGCTGCCCATGGATTGACCAGCTGTGGTTCCCAGTACAACCATGCATTGTTCCCAGTATGAACAGGCATGGTTCCAAGTATAACCAGGCATGGTTCCCAGTATAACCAGCGTAGCGCAGCAGCATTCAGCTCGGTCCAACAGGAAGTATGTCGATTTCTTCTGAGGTCAGCCTAGTGTCAGAGCGGTCCCATATTTAATAGGACTGTCAAACAGGAAGGAGAAAGTTCCTCTAAGCTCTTCCAGATGCTACAGCAGATTGGATTATGGGACGAGAGCGTGAAGCCCTCCCTGGTGTTTCTAACACTCATTTCTCTGTAGCCGCCGTCCACAGCTCTCACACCCAGATTCTATCCTTACAGCCTGCTCTCTTCACGCTCTCTCCCCCTCCTCCGTCCCCCCCCCTCTCATCCTCTGTCTCCCACTCCTCTCATCCTCTGTCTCCCCCTCACCTCCGCTCTCTCTCTCTCCCCTTTCTCCTCTCTCTCTCTTGCTCTCTCCTCTCATCCTCCCCTCTTCCCCTCCTTTCTCCTCTCTCTCCTCCTTTCTCCATCGGTCTCTCTTCTATCTCGCCCCCTTCTCCTCACCATATCTCTCAGCTCTCCCCTTTCTCGCTTCTCTCTCCCCCACCTCTCTCTCCCACCTTCTCTATGTTCCTTACTGTGGTGTACCATGCTTCTTTGCTTGACCTCCACCACCTCCTCCTCCTCCTCCTCCTCCCCCTCCCCCCCACCCAGCTCTCCACCCCTGGTCCGCCACCGTCAGCTCCAGGGGTCCGCTCTGGCCCTGCTGGGGCCGGTCCGGTCAGGCAGGAAGGCTGCGGTCGGCCAATTAACCACCGGGCCAAAGAAAACTTCCTCTCCTCTGTAGGCCTTGGAAGGCCTTCCATGGTTTCCTTATGACAGCCCGTAACCCGGGAGCCGTGGTGACATGGCTGTGTCACCGCCGGTCACATGGTCTTGGCGCTGAGAGGAGAAAGGCTGAATTCATGGCATGATGGGTAATATAGTTCTCTGCCCAATGAAGACAGGCTAGTGCAGTGTTTTCACGTTCCACATTATTACTGCTTGTGTTAAAGTAGTGGTCTTTTTCCTGAATCACCCAAGAGAAGTCAGCTCTGCTCTGTCTGCCTGCAGCTCTCTGATGTGATCAGGGCTTTTCATGAGGTATCACACTCAGGTACGTGCACGTTCTCAATACTTTCACGTTACTTCAGGATATTTCAGTACTCATTAGTATTTTGGACCATCTCTGTGTGTATGTGTGCGCGCGTGCGACTGCGCGTGTGTGTGTGTGTGTGTGTGCGCGCGACTGCGTGTGTGTGTGTGTCTGAACAGAACACTCATCTGTTCCAGAAACATCTCACACATGTGTACGACCACGCCTCCTCTTCCTCACCATCCTCATCCTCTTCTCACCGTGTCGCCTCCTGTGTGTCAGACAGCGCCGCTGTGTTGACCTCCTGTTGCTGAGCTCAAAACACCCTTTCCTCTGGATGCTTGTGGCACGGCTGTCTCTATAACATGCGTAGTCACGGTTACAGCAGTACAGAAAGGTAAATACATTGTCTGTTTGGTCGATTTGATTTGTCTGATCCAGAGTGAGCGAGGCTGAGGACGATCAGAGCATCAGTAAGCAGCTACAGAAGTGCTCAGCGTTGTACCAGCCTGCTTCTCTAAAGCAGCCGGCCAAATGACTGAGGGTTGTGTCTCAGATGGAGGGGACAAGGAAGCACTACAGGAGGTGCCTGGAAAGGTTCCTTAAAAGTAGGAGAACGAAGGACAGAAACCAGGCCCAGCCTCTCTCTCTCTCTCTCGTTCTTTAATTTGGGGGAGAAATGATGGAGCGGTTGAATGACAGCATCTTCAAACTCACCTCAGCAAAAAACGTCAGTGTGACACTTCTGATTTTAAGAGAAAACCTTCAGCTCATCACAGGAATTGATGGCTAAATAAAATATATTCTAGACAGACCTGCAGTGTAAAGTGGAGGAAACATCACCAAAAGGCTCAAATATAATGATGAGTTGTAGCATGTTATTGAGTTAACACCAGCGGTTTCTGCTTTCTACAGTCTCCCTCCCTCTCTCCCCCCCTCTCTCCCCCAGGAGGTGTGAGTGGTAGGTTCAGCTGCAGCTGTGAGACAGCATGAAGGTAGCGTTTGTTCGCTACATGGGAAGCTCAAACATCCGTTATGGCGGCGGCCATGTTGAGGCTCCTGTTTGCTTGTGGGGGGGGGGGGGGGGGGGACACCCTGACCCGAGGTTGTCTCCTCGTCCTGTTTCTCCCCGTCTGAGTTCAGGGCTTGGAAATACAGACAGGAAACTCCTGCCCGAGAGACCTTGATGCTGGCATTGAACACCCTGATGCCTTGTTGGACACCAAGGAGCAGACAGCACAGCATTTCACTGTATCTGTTTCAAACAGATGTACTGCTATCTTTAGTAATGTGTTAATATCCAGTTAGCGTGTCCTGCCCAGTGTCCGGTGTTACGGCCCTCCAGTTCAGTAGCTAATTAGTTTCACACATGAAGATCGCCTCAATCTGGCGTGTCGGTGGTGGTGCCGGGAACGCGCCCAAGAGGGAGTTCTGTAGGTACAGGGAAGCTGCAGTGCCAGGGCTGGTTCCTGCAGCTGACAAATTATGAATTCCTGCCTGATAACTGCAAAACACTGTTAATGTCACACATTTGCAACCTCATTTTGTCCAACTGTGATGAGTCTCGGGGAATGTGTGAACCCGAAGAGAGAAACGTGTTTTCCCATGGCACGTTTTTAAAGAGCCAACATTCCTCAGGTGGTTGTTCTGTGAAGGGGTGAGGAGGGGGTCATATGGAGAGCCCTCTGAGAGCCCGCCCTCTTTGTTCTAACTGGTCGCAATGGCTGCATAGCCAGACGTGGAGACACAAATACAACAAAATGTAAACACAATGTGACCGTGACGCAAAAGCAATGTAAACATAATGTAATCATAATGTAGATATAATGTCAACATAAGGTAAACATAGAGTAAACATAATGTAAACATAAGGTAAACGTAGAGTAAATATAATGTAAACATAAGGTAACGATAAGGTAAACGTAGAGTAAACATAATGTAAACATAAGGTAAACATAATGTCAACATAGGGTAAGTAGAGTAAACACAATGCCAACACAAGGTAAACGTAGAGTAAACATAATGTCAACATAAGGTAAACATAATGTCAACATAGGGTAAGTAGAGTAAACACAATGCCAACACAAGGTAAACGTAGAGTAAACATAATGTCAACATAATGTAAAGTGTGACCATCCCGTTTGTGTGTGTGTAGGTCAACAACAATGGCCTGGTGTCCTTCCTGCGCGAGGTGTCCCAGTTCACGCCCGTGGCGTTCCCCATCGCGGGCGACCGGCGCGTGGTGGCGCCGTTCTGGGCCGACGTGGACAACCGGAGGGCGGGCGAGGTGTTCTACCGCGAGAGTCTGGACCCGCCCACCCTGCTGCGGGCCACCGGAGATGTCCGCACCTACTACTCTGAGTTCCCTGACTTCACGGCCACTTGGGCCCTCATCTGCACCTGGCACCGCGTCACCTTCTTCGGAGGAAGTTCAGTCACCCCGGTACGTCCCCCCCCCCACCCTACACATGCACACACACACACACACACACACACCCACACCACACACACACACGGAGAACAGCGCCCCACATGCTGTAGGACTCAAACTAGAACACCTGATGTTTGACAGTCTGAACCGTTTAAGTTAGAGGGCTTCAGGGTCTTTGTTGAACGACAATGAGATGGACCTCAAGGGGGCCCTTGAGAAATCACAGAACTCAACAAACATCACAACAGAAAACATAGATACAGACACACTAGCAACCATGTGGGCTCTATTGCGATGCTGTTTGTGTCACAAATAACCAGTACTGGTACCAGGACAGCACTAATTGGTGAGATGAATCCCTGGTATAACGCACTGGTCCACAGTGTCAGATGGATGTCTGATACGATCACAAAGTCTTCCCCACCAGTCTCTCAGATACCCTGGATGAAGTTAAGTCCAGGTTGTCCTTGTGGATGTTCTTCTACTCGCAGGTGAACACCTTCCAGGTGGTCCTGATCACAGATGGAGAGCTGTCCTTCACCATCTTCCAGTACAACAACATCACCTGGACCACCGGCATGCATGCCAGCAGCGGAGGAGACGCTGCGGGGCTGGGAGGCATTGCCGCGCAGGTACCATCACCTGGCTACTTACCAATCACAGGTAACATCACCTGGCTGCTAACCAAACACAGCTAACATCACCAGGCTACTAAACAATCAAGCAACATTCAAACTATGTTTGCAGAGTAAAGAAAAATCGGTGATGTTTGGTGGTGTTTGATGGTGTTTGGTGGTGTTTCATGGTGGTGTTACATGGTGGTGTTTGGTGGTGTGTCATGGTGGTGTTTCATGGTCTTTGGTGGTGTTTGATGGTGGTGTTTCATGGTGTTTGGTGGTGTTTCATGGTGGTGTTTCATGGTGGTGTTTGGTGGTGTTTGGTGGTGTTTCATGGTGTTTGGTGGTGTTTCATGGTGGTGTTTCATGGTGTTTGGTGGTGTTTCATGGTGGTGTTTCATGGTGGTGTTTCATGGTGTTTGGTGGTGTTTCATGGTGGTGTTTGGTGGTGTTTGATGGTGGCTGAGGTTGTCTGTGTTCCCAGGCAGGTTTCAATGCGGGCGATGGGAAGCGCTACTTCAACATCCCGGGCTCCCGGACCCAGGACGTGGTGGACGTGGAGGGGACCACCAACGTGGGCCACCCCGGGAGATGGGTGTTCAGGATCGACGACGCAGAGGTGGAAGTGGGCGGCTGCAACGACTCTGGTTATTATCACTATAAAGATATCAATATACATATATACATTTAAATATATCAATGTGAAGATATCACGATAAAGATATCAATATAGATATATACCCGTACTTCATTGTACTGTACAGAGTTTTCCGACCTTGGCCTGATATGTGCATGGTTAATTGCTGACTTGTTACATTTACATTTACATTTAGGGCATTTAGCAGACACTTTTACCCAAAGTGACTTACAATAAGTATGAGTATACAATAAGTGTGTTATTGTGAGTCGTTGTTAGCTGCAGACTTGATGATAATCATTTTATAAAACGTAGTTGGAACGGTCTTGAAGGTCCTGTTTATACGAACACTCCCCAGTCACCAGAAAACTACTACCAATCACTAATACACACACTAATCACTTAAAACCAATCACTAATACACACACTAATCACTTAAAACCAATCACTAATACGCGCACTAATCACTAACAACAAATCACTAATACACACACTAATCACTTAGTGTGGTGCCGTGCACATACCTTGAAAATAAATTAGAAATCAAACATAAAATGGGGTCACCAAAAAAGGCGGGGAACGATGGACACAAGCGTGAAAGTGAGAGTGCCTCTGGTTCCCTGTGTTCCCACAGCCTCCGTGTGCCAGCACCTGCGGCCGTGTCTCAACGGAGGCCGGTGCATTGACGACTGCATCACAGGGAACCCCTCGTTCACCTGCTCCTGCCTGGCGGGCTTCACCGGCCGGCGCTGCCAGATAGGTGAGGAGGAGGCTCCTCCACTCTCATACCTGGTGTTTACTACAAGATGAAGTTGAGCCATTGAAGAAATTACTTAGTCCACAGTGTGTGAATACAGGTCATTGGGGAGCAGGGAAGGTTTTGAATACTTGATGTTAGATATTAGAAGGTAAGATCCTGGTCCAAGGGTGTTTAGACTGGTCGGTAGGTGTGCTGGGAAAGGCAGGGAGTATTATTCCCTGAGCCGTGTGTTTGGGAGTTGAACTAACCATTGAGTTGGACTATCCTGGCTTCTCTCAGTGAAAGGCTTTAGATGAGTTCATGATGAGGCGTATACCTGACCTCCCATTGGAGAACGAGATAAGTAGCTAGATGGATTGATGAAGTGCCTTCATTATGAAACGCTAACCAGTAATGACACTGAAGAACTTCACAATCACGTTCAGGGCAACAACAGCTCAGTGAGAGCGGATGTAGGCAGCGGTGTGTTGCTCACGGATCAAGCCAACAGCCCTCCTGTTTATCAGACCATCTGGCCCTCTTCCTCTTCCTCTGATAACCCTATCAGGTTCCTGGCCAGTTCCCCTGTAATCCCGTTTAATTAATACAACACTATGGTATCTAATCCTTCACCTCTGAGACCTCCGCGATGTGCTGATACTAAGCCAGAGCATCTCCTCCTCCATGTGGTTCTGTCTCCCAGACTTAGACGAGTGCTCCTCCGGTCCCTGCCAGAACGGAGGGACCTGCCGAGACCGGGTCAACGGGTTCTCCTGCCGCTGCCCCCCGGGATACAGTGGGGCGCTGTGCGAGACAGGTATGTTCAGGGAGAGGACCCTCTGGACATCAGCAGAACCAATCATCTTAGTTTAAAACCCAAGGAAAGCTCATGACGTGTGATCCATCTCCCGTAATGTTTACACTACAGTTATGTAGGAATGTTATGGAAGGAAAGTAGGAAAGTTATGTAACTGTTATCTATCAGGAACCTCGTCATGCAGAACTTCTCTTTTATTTTGTAGCTACTTCTATTTTGATTGTCTGCTTTGATTGTTCCCTCCCTAAAAAAAACATTCTAACTTTTGTAACTACCTCTGTGTGTGCGTGCGTGTGTGTGTGTGTGTGTGTGTGCTTGGGTGCGTGTGTGTGTGTGCGCAGACGTGGACGAGTGTGGTGACACACCGTGCCGTAACGGAGGTGTGTGTGTTCAGGGCGTTGGCTCCTTCAGCTGCACGTGCGCACCAGGGTTCACGGGCACACTGTGTGAGACAGGTGAGCCAGGGGTCCACAGAGGTCACGCTGAGGTCGCGAAGTGGGGAGGGGGGAGGGATTTCCACATTTTGTCATAAGTTAACTTTTGGTGTAGACGCCGTATCCTCCTGCAGCAGAGGGGTCTGGGCTTCTCGTTCCATTGTGGACCAATGAGAGTGGGACAGCGTACGGCTGTGAGTGACCTGAACATCAGCCCTGTTTGTGGTCATAGACGATGGACCCTAATGGGAAGGCATCGCTATGGAAGCTCAGCGCGGTCTCGCTGGATCACCAAACTCATTTATTTTGGGTTTGTTGATGAAACGCGAACCTGTTGGGGAATGTAATTATCGGGCGCCTGTAGAGTTCACCGGTGCTGTTATTCTACAAGGGCCCGGATTACATTTTAATAACAGACACCTGGTTCTGGGATGAAACCCGGCCTGGCAGAGGGGAAGTGCAGCTCGCTAATCCAGCTCAATGTCTCTTAACATCACACACACACACACACACAAGAGTTTGCTTTTCCTGGACCGGAAGATTCGCGGTGTGAAACCCAAAGCTGGGTTCAAGGTCTGGGCCCTCTGAAGTTCTGAGCGCCTTCTGACTGTTTCCACGGTGTCCTACAGATGTGGACGAGTGTGCGTCCCAGCCGTGTCTGAACGGAGGACAGTGCGTGGACCAGGTGGCCGGCTTCTCCTGCGTCTGTCCCGCGTCCTTCACCGGGGAACGCTGCGAGACAGGTGAACCGCTGACCTTCCTGTCCCCATCAAGAGCCAAGCGATCGGTCTGCACACCGCAGCGCTCAGTCATTCAGCACCTGCTTCCATCCACAGACACCTCCATGCAGGCTTAGATGCAGGTCACTAAGGAGCAGGTAGGAACAGGTGGTCTGTGGACATTGGGGTTTGAACCAAGAACCTTTCTGCTGCAGTCTAACACAATGTGAGGTTGAGGAAAAAGAATGACAAAGGACAGCAGGAGAAGTACAAAGAGAAGGTAACACACCAGTCATTCCTACAGCGTGCTTTCTAAAGACGGCTTACAAGACGTGAACAGGACCCTGTTGAAGACGTTCATGTTTAGAAAAACCAAGTCATAGCTAATCAAACAAATCCTGCTTTTTTTGCCTCTTGAGGGATCAGTCTTTGGTGATAAAACGTTGTCTGTACTGGAGCAGGAACGCTAGGAATGCTGAGAGAGAGAGAGAGAGAGCGAGAGGGAGAGAGGCAGAGAGGCAGAGAGAGAGACGGGGAATAAAGTCAGCAAAAGCGTTGAGCCCAACGCGTTTTATTGGCTTTTTACGACATCCTATTTCCTTAGCGTCGCCGTGAGCAACGGTGTGAAACCGCATGCTGCTTCCTCCGCCGCGCGGCCAGCTCACCAGGACGCGTGATGAGAGGGAGTCACCGGGTTTCTAGAGATTGTTTCAGGGTTCACTGGAGGACCGGGACTGCAGTGGTGTCAGCGTTATGATTGGTCGGAATATTATTAGCCCCCGCCCACTCTCACCTGGTGACATCATCATCACGTTTCTCGTCGGGCATTGGAAGGTGAAAAATCTGTTTAGGTAGTAAGGGTTTGAAAAAATGGTTATAGTACTGTTTTCTGTTTGAAATCGCTGTTAACTCTTTCCAATCAGGGTACAGTAATGAAACATTAATTAACATTAGTTAATGCAATATTATGTAGTATGTAGTATGTAGTTAATCTAATGGTCTAATAACCATAAATGTAGAGGGAATCTTTTATTGTAAAGTCATTGTCTTGTAACCAAGACAATGGCCTGTGACATCACCTCAGATTTCAGATTTCAGCCAATCAGAAGGGGGTGTTACATGCTGCTTGGCTCCGGTGTGTGAACCTGAACGCTTAGGACCTGAGGACCTGAGAGAAGCATCTTCTCTTCACAGCCAAGGTGGAGGCCTCTGATGTGTTGATCTAACAGACACTTTCCTGTCCTCTCCCTCCTCAGAGATCGTCCTCCCTCAGCTCAACTCAACGCAGGCTGACAATCAAACGGGTACATGATTTGATTTGTTCCTGTAATCAGAACGCGAGAACGCGAGTCGGTTAACATACGAGGAAGTGTCAGTGTTGTTCACCTCCATGTTTCCCTGTGATTCCTCCTGCTCTCCAGAGGCCTGTGAAGGAGAGGATTGCGTGAAACGGCAGACCTGTGAATACACCAGCCAGGGGGTGTACAACTGTACCTGCAGCCCGGGCTTCTACGGAGATGACTGTGAAGGTATCTCACCTGCCCTGTCCCGCCCTGGTCTCCATTACACGTGTGGTCACCATTACATGTTTGTGTAATGGTGTGTGTAGAGGTGTGTGTAGGTGTGTGTAAAGGTGTGTCCAGATGTGTGTAGAGTTGTGTGTGTAATGGTGTGTGTAAGTAATGGTGTGTGTAGAGGGGCAGGGAGCGTGTCTCTGATCCCCTGCGGTGCACGGTATGTTATGGTAATCGCCCACCACGCCCTCCCCTGCTGCACCAGGTTAGCATTACGGTTAACCAGCGGGTTTATGGGCTCACCACCAGAGGAAGCTCCTCGTCTAGACTCTACTGGGCCGTCTTTACGAGTGGATGCAGGCGATCGGTATGCAGGTTGATCCTGGATGGATGGATGGAGGGAGGGAGAGGGAGAGAGAGAGAGAGAGAGAGAGAGAGAGAGAGAGAGAGAGAGAGAGAGAGAGAGAGAGAGAGAGATATGGAGAGAGCTGAGGAGCGGGAGTGAGAGAGAGAGGTTGCAGGAGCGATCTGCCACACTCTCCCCTGGACGTCAGCCACACCATGAAGCTCTGCTCGGCTTAGAACAGCTGCTCCCTGAGCAGCCGCAGAAAAATATGTCCAGCTCGGCCAAACCAGGAACCCACCTGTCACTGCTCATGAGCGTCACGCGGTTATACGCCGTTTAGTCCTTTAGCAGACACTTTCATCCACATCCAGATCCATTCACAGGGAATTCACATTCAGGTCCCTGAGGAGCAGGGAGGGTCAGGGGGCATCTTGCTCAGGGATGACTACAGGTAGACTGGGGACACTGGGGAGCGAACCCAAACCACACGAAGCTCATGTGTCTGAAACTGTAACCCCTACCTGCTCCTTAATGACCTGTCTCTGTACTGTCTAACCCCACCTGCTCCTCAATGACCTGTCTCTGTACTGTCTAACCCCTACCTGCTCCTTAATTCCTTAATGACCTGTCTTTGTACTGTCTAACCCCTACCTGCTCCTTAATTCCTTAATGACCTGTCTATGAATCTGTCTCTTACAGATTTATTTCAAGACTTGTGGTAAGCTCTTGTTGCATGTGGAGAGAGAGAGAGAGAGAGAGAGAGAGAGAGAGAGAGAGAGAGAGAGAGAGAGAGAGAGAGAGAGAGAGAGAGAGAGAGAGAGACAGAATAAAAGACAGGGAGAGAGAGAGAGAGAGAGAGAGAGAGGGAGATGGAGAGAGAGAGAGAGAGAAAAAGAGGGAGAGAAGGAGAGAGAGAGAGAGAGAGAGAGAGAGAGAGAGAGAGAGAGAGACAGAGAGACAGAGAGACCCACAGAG
>OMKI01014232.1:0-10000 GCA_900302315.1 Phycis blennoides | reverse complement strand
CATTGCAGTCGCCTTGGAGGACTTTTGTCGCAGACATTTCAATAGACTGCCCACGAGCTAAAGAACAGAACTCAAACAGAGTTCAATTACTGGTTTTGTTGTGTGGTAAACATTCTGTGAATACCAGGTTTCTTTGTTCAGTTTATGAAGAAAGGTATATTGTGCGGTGACACAATTTGGTATATTATATTACTGCTATTTTGTGGTTGCAGTCGTGAAATTGGAGGTTGTTTGGGCTGACAAACTTCCTGCTTTCAAGTTGCTTTCTATTCTTGTTTCCTTGTAGCTATGCGTCGTAGACATGTGGTTCAGTGGTGGTCCGTACGGGTGATGGGGGCTTCGGATTTAGTCAAACCGTCTTTTAAAAGAATAGCAGTAATCGCTCAACCAAAAAACTACATCACAACAAAGAAATTATAGAATACAAGAATACAAAAAAACAACAACAACAACCAGGTGCATAAAGGTGTAATGCAAAACTCAATAAATAAGCAGAAATGTATGAAAACCAAAGAGATGTGGAGCCATCTACTCAGCCAATTAGTCACAATGAAACTGAACAAAGATCAGAGTTTGGTTCTGATCCAGGCCCTGGGGAAATCTCTCATGGGCTGACCCATGTCAATCAAGTTAATCCTGCAACAGTGATGGTGTTCGAGCCCTTTGTCACCAGGAGAAATCCTGCTGGGGAAATCACATCACTAAGATTTATGAACTATACATTTCTGACACGGAGGATGATGACGGTGATGATGAAAGAGAAGGCCAGTGAGGAGCAAGGGGAGGAACAACACAACAAACTTCTGTCAAAGAGAAAGTTCAGGTGCACCGTAGCCATCTGGAGGCCTCATAAACCAGATTCACTGACCTGGAGGAGAATTTCTGAAGCTCTGTTCCGAGTGCGATACTCGGAACACGAGAGCTTGAGGAACCATTTTCACACCCACGTGCAACAGATGAATCAGAAAACCAAGGACTCTGTAAAGCAAATGGAACAAGGAGTGGTTGAGAAATGGTAGAACGTGGTTCATCAAATCCAGACATTCGTTTACAAGTACACCTGCTAAGGGATTGTCGTTGCGTTGGATCCCCTGGGATGAGTCTCCTTTTGCCCTCACAAAACCCAACATGTGGGGCCTATCACTTCCCACCTCTCGTTAGAGTTCCCATGCTTTGCCGGTTCACAAGAAATGATCAGATGTTTTTAATTTCTTCAAACAATGTGTTATGTCTCTCTGTGAGAAAAACGGACAAACCCAGAGCTCATGGGCACCCTGTCCAACGCTTAGAGGGCCTTGCAGCCAGCTGGTTGATGGCTGAAAAACAAAAGATATCAGAGTCAGTGAAGTTCAAGGCCACATTCAAGCTGTGTTCTTGCTGTGTTCCGACCACCTGACCTCAAGAAGTTTCTCTTCTCCAGGGATCAGCTTAAGTTCCAGGGACAAATTGTGACTGGGGGAACGGGAAATGAAAGTGATCCTGCCAAAACTGCAGCCCTGACTGAGTAGCTGTGCCACATAACATCAGGACTCTGCAGAGAGGGACACGGCTCTGTGACTCAACTCTGTGACTCGCAAGGCAATCAGCTTTGTAGTGACGCAGGTTTGATTCCCACCTGTGGACCTGTACTACCTTCATTCCCTCTCAGCTTCAACCTGTTGTCTCTCTTCTCTTCTTCTGTTCTGTCTATACAGGCACCAAAATCCCATCATATATATTTATATAAAAACAATTGATTGGATTAAATCAAACCAATTTGGTAATTTGGTTGATTAGTTAGGCAATTTATGGGTGATTTATTTGCCATTTTTGTTATAATAAACACACTTTAGGCCTAATAAATAGAATTTAGTGAAAGAATGGCCAAAGTGTCAAATTCACCCAGAAGATCACAGTAAAAATGTATGTAAATGTAAATGTATGTAATGTAATGTATGTAAATGTAAATGAATGTAAAAACACAACATTAGGGATGCAAATTGCCTCGACATACTAGAGGACAAGAAACCAGCCTCTTAGGGCTTGATGGTGGCTAGACTTCATCCTTGCATGTGGTTGTAATGTATACACAACATGTTACACCTGTTATTCATTACAACTATGTTTCGTAAAAATCTTTATTTTGATCATTTAGTCCACACTACTTTAGCTGGGCTCATCAAGACATCATCAGGTATTCCCCAGTTATCTACCACCAGGCTAGGCAGTGCTGGCAGAACTCTGCAAAACAGCAGCAGGCTAAACTAAGCTTAAGGGATATATGTAAAAGTTTCATTTTCAGAGCTACATACCCGTGAGTGGCATACTAGGATAATCCCTGGATTGTATGCTGCCAGAGAGAATATCCCTGTCCATCTCAAACTTGACATAAAGCGATCGCAAGCCTTTTGTCTTAAGGCAAATGATGACCTCCGTGTGCTTTATGGTCGTGATGACGTCAATATGCTTATCAGCCGTGTGCTTGACGTATGGGCCCTGAACAACCATGGGTGATCGTAGCATTCAGAATCGGAGCACATTCTTGGCTTTCAAGTCTCCAGAGACACTCGAGTCTCACGGCAGTCAAGTCTCGAGTACACTAGAGCCCCTTTCACCTCGTGCATCCGTTCCCTGAAATGTTCCGGGACATTCCTCGCGCGGGGTTATCTGTGATGAGGGAACAGGGAGCGATATTCTTGGAAATCTGACAAGACCTCAAGACCTAGTAGCATTCCTGATCACCACCGGTTCAGCTGTGCTGAGAATGAAAGCCCCGGCGTTGGTCATAAGAAGGCAAAAGGGGTTGAGATATTCTCCCCTGAAGGATACCCAAGCTCATGCCATGCTAGATGAGATCTTCACACGCTCTGGGGTACCTCCATTACTCTCAGTTCACAGGAATGGTGATGGATGAGTTATGCAAGACGTGGGGGCGGGGGGGTGACCCACAAGTTCACCACCAAAGTGTTCACAGTCAAGAACAAACCTCACCGAAAGGGCAAATCCAACAACAAATTGCTTAACTTGCTGAAGAAAACCAAATGAATTTGGACCAATAGATTCCGGCGTTCCGATATGCCATCGACACGGCAAGCCACGAGTCTTCTTGTCAAGGGCACAAATCACCAAGGACCTCTGGAGAGGCTGCTATCGGCAGCACCAGCTCCACATCAGAAGCCATACAACCTAATGGAGTGCAAGCCATGTCCAAGAATCTAAAAGTTAGCAAGCCTGAGTACTATAATACACGGAGGAAACATGCAGAGTTCTGAGGCCGCAGAGCACTTGATGATCAAGCATACAATAAAGTACAATTAAATAATACCTGTTGAATATACAAAAAAGCATTTGTTCTGCAAAGGTAATGGGGGAGTCATTCACAGTGACGTGACGAGAGACCTGGTAAGGGGAAGTGGGGGAGGCAGAGCAGAGGGGATTTGTTCCTTTTAGACGGAGACACAGGAAAACCATCTGAGGCGCCGGCTTTGAGTGTTTGAAGCTGCAGCCTGACGCTCACGTTCTTCTTTAAGGTGTCGTCGTTAAAAAAGTCAGCTTTGTTTTCTGAGGCCGCGATAGGAGTCAGTTTGGTGTTGGCTTTGATTGCAGGAGTTGAAGGAGGAATGACGGCCATATTTGCCATGTCGACTGGTGAGAGCGATAGTTTTGGTTACATTGAACAGTAATATTAATTCATGCAAGATTAGTGATGTTAATGTTACGATTAGTTAATGCAGCAATAAGCATTCACTAGCAATTCAGTTAACCGTTGACTAAAGCTCTAGTAATCATTTACTAGTGGTGTTCATGTTAACTAAGCTATTCAATTTTGCATAATGTAATTAATGTCAATCCGAATCCTAACGACTATGCTAATGATACATCATAATTCTTATTGTGGATGCTAATTAATGCTCAATTGATATATCCTTATTGTATCTTATAAGTGTTGCGAATATGAACTTCCTTCATCATCCTGAGCCTGCTTTGTTTTAAGTGGGATCTACTTTATTCTGATAATGCTCATGGGCATATTTGGATACTCTGTACATTATTGACCTTGCCGTCAAGGGATTAAGAGACGTTTAAACAGAAAAGGATTTTAGTAAAAATGGACAAACGTCCTGCTTCGGTCCTGTTGTTTGCGTTCCGCTGTGCGTCATCCTACAGGCGTGTGGTGGTTACACTGTGGTGCAGCTTAAAGACAGGGCTGTGCTGAGTGGACTGCCCAGGCGGAGCCAGCCTTTTGCCAGTCCACTGTCTCAACGGGTCAGGCCCGGCGCCAGCCCGGGCAGCGTGCCCACAGGGAGGCGGTATCAGGCTACTGGCACTGTGGCCTTCTCTCCGTCCCTATCTGCCTCTCTGTCTCTCCCTCTCTTTTTCTCTCTCTCTCGCTCTATCCCTCTCTCTTTTCTTTCTATCACTCGTTCTTATTCACAAACACACACACACACGCGCACATGCACGTGCACACACACACGCGCACATGCACGTGCACACACACACACACACACAAATGCACACCGCTACACCTGTGTGTGTGTGTGTGTGTGTGTGTGCTGAGCGGTGGGAGAGCGACCGAGTAGCAGGAAACAGAGCGATAGATGTACAGACTCACTGGCGTTGGGAAGCTGCCTGGCAGTGTCACTTGTCTCCATTTGCATGTGAGCCTGAGTCATTTCAGAGAGCCGCGCTGGTTCACGATGTACGTACCATCAGTCTGAGGAATGGTAACGGCGTCAATGCTCGTCTATTGCTCTTGACGACTGAGGTGAGACGTTAAGTAAGACTCGCCTCCCCCTTCCCTCCTCTCCACTTTGTTCATCTTTAGTCAGCATGTTTATTTAGTTTTCTATTATGGGCAGTGTTTGTGTACACGTTGTTTATATATCCCCCCTCCGTCTTTGCCTCCTTTATTGTATCCTCAGATATGCTGCTCGTAGCCCTCAGCAGTTCCGCATGGCGTGCAGCCCTAATATAATCTGTGTGTCTGAATTCTAATTTATACCGTCAGGATAAAATAAATAGTCTGCAGTTAATTAGGGGGGGGTCCGGCCCCTGGCTTTGTCCTGGTGATTTATGAAGTGCGCCTACGCGTTGCGCAACACATTTTTCTTAATTTATTTTTAATCTGTCTTTCAATTATTTCTCTGCCGCAGACGTCTTAATGGCCGTCCGAGGGCTGGGCTGGTGACGGATGAGCTGGAGGCGGGAGGCGGGAGGCTGGGGGCTGGAGGCAGGAGGCTGGAGGATGGAGGCTGAAACAAATGCTGGATTTGGGGTTTGTTTCTTCTCCTCTTCCTTCTCTTACGCGGGACACGGTCGGCTCTCCTGATTAATTCGGGGATTTTTTGGTTGCATGTCCACTCTCGCTGGCGTTACTGTGTCCGACGTCCGTCTGTCATTCAGGAGTCGTGAGACGTTGACATCTCATCTGAGCCAGGCTGACCACAGTCACCGTGTCCCTGTGGTTCCCTATGTCCACTGACCAGAGTGTAGATGGTCCAGCTTCCTGCCCATCACTCATTGAGGGACCGGACCGGGCCTGACTGGACGTGTCTCCGCCTGCCTCCCCGTCCTCTGGTGTTCACTGCGTGGCGGCTGAATCTCGCCGGTTCCTCTGTTGGTCCCGGCGTTAGCGTGGCTTCTGGGGAGCTCTGCAGAGGCAGGACACAGACAGAGCTCCTGTTGTTGGTCTCAGATGGGCAGAGAAAAGGCTTCACGTGATGAACAGTGCATTCTCTCCCTCGCTTTTGCCCCGGCTCTCAAATTAGACCAGAAGTCTTTTGTGTCGTTGTTATGCACCAACCTTTTCCACCAATTAGCATGAAGTGTGTGTGTGTGTGTGTGTGTGTGGTGCAGGGGGCTATGCTTGGCCTGGTGTGGGGTGGGCAGGCAGCCAGACGGCACAGACACACACGCACACGCACAAACGTCAGCCCGCCCCATTAGGGATATCCACACACTCTATGCATCAGGATGCTCTCATTTACCACCTCTGCATCCCACCATTTATCTCTCTCTCTCTCTCTCTCTCTCTCTCTCTCTCTCTCTCTCTCTCTCTCTCTCTCTCTCTCTCTCTCCTTCTACCTCTCCCTCTCGTTCTCTTTCTCTTGCCTTCTCTCCCTATATCTCTCTCTCTTTAATTCTCCCTTTTAAACCGGTCCCACATTAAGCATGGCTGGCTGCTCTGCAGCTCGGGTGCTTCTGAGAGCGCGGGGATGATTTAATTTCTCCTGCCTCTCTGTCTCGATGGCCTCCTCTCCTCCTCTCCTCCTCTCCTCCTCTCCTCATACACAGATCATTACACACAGAGGCCTCATTTTCATCCCCCTTTGAGGGCACATGCGGGGCTTTAACTAGTCATCCTGGCTGCGGCGGTGGCTGGTGAATCAATACCTGTGGTCCGGCTCCTTAAGAGGCCCGGCAGGCCCGGCCATAAAGCACCTCCGAGGCCGCACGCCACGCCGTAAATCGCCAAGCTTTTTCTTTTTCCTTTTTTCCCCTCTTCTTCCTGCTGCCACAACTGGGCTGAGCGGCGCCTCAGCTGGAGCAGCGTCAGGACGTCCCCGTGTCCCAGCGGGGAGGCCCGGTCACTACAGCTGTCCTACCCCTTCTCGTCGTCGTGTTTCATGAACGATAAGAGTCGTCTCCCAGTGAAGCCCGAGCGTCAAAACGGACCCTGGCACCCGTGAGATAAGTGCTTTGTTAATCAGAACAAGTGGCGTCCGCCAAGATTGCCTACGGTAGGAAGTGAGGAGGATGTGATGCAGGGAGGCTCTCCTCGCCAGGCGCAGGACGATGAGTGTCCTCCGTCCGTCTGTCTGTCTGTCTGTCTGTCTGTCTCTCTCTATCTCTCTCTCTCTCTCTCTCTCTCTCTCTCTGTCTCTCTCGTCTCTCTCTCTCTCTCTGTGTCTCTCTGTCTCTCTCTCTCTCTCTCTCTCTCTTCTCTCTCTCTCTCTCTGTCTCTCTGGCCCGCAGCCCTTCGTGTCGCCCTGTCCCTACATTAACCAAACAGATAGTCAACAACTTTAATTACCTTTGCATCCACTCGCTCACCCCGTCTCCCCCCCACCCCCCCACCCCCACACTGGGCGCATGAAAGTGAGGGATGGAGGAAGCAGCATAATTACTTATTTTACTGGAGTGCAGCAGAATGCCTTTTGCCAAATGACTCTAATTCCAAATGGTTAACAAGATTTTTCTCTTTAATAGAGCCGAATCCATGTGACAGCAAATTGCTTTCCTATTTGTGGCCTTAATAGCTTTTCATACTTTTGCATTTGCAATAAGCAGTAAACTCGGAAATTAATATTGCAGGCTGTTATGATGCAAATGGGAGCGAGATAGGAGAGGGTACCTTCATGCAGAAACCCTTGATTAGATCCATAATTGCTTCAGTGGAATGATTTTTTATTTATTTTTCCCCCACTCTGTTGAAATCTATTTATTTATTTGTATAATCTTAAGCGGTACTTCTGCTACTCCGTCGTCATCACGTGGTTCTGTAGCGTCACCGTTCTGCTAAAGGTTTTCACTCCCGATGCTCCCAATGGATTGGAGCCCCTCAGAGCTGTGTGCTCTGGGGTCCAGGCGTTGTAGGGCCAGCGGTGAGCCGGTGTGCGTCCTCGGGTGGGGACGGTCCCGTGATGGAGAGACAGACGCCGTCTGAAGGACAACATTTCCCCGGCTCCCCGCAGCAGAGCAGTACATTCCTCCGCTGTAACAGACTGGATTGGTTTGAACTCATGATCTCTCCTCAGCACACGCAATCTGAAAAGATATATTTGTGCAAGGTGTTTCATAATTAACTTTTGATCCCAGTCATTCCATTTCCCATTCCATTTTACACAAGCTCAAATATTAATCCTTGTCTGTGCATAAGGTATTGTATTCTTAATAAGGGGGGGGTCCCAAAGCGAGATCCAATTCACAGTGCGCACACAGGCACGGGGGTGTCCTGTTAACAACGCACCACGGAACACATTCATTTGTTATACGGGCGACAGTGATCAAACATTCAGCTCCTAACAGCACCCATGGGCAGCTGGCTCAAGCCTGCACCCTTAAGTTATTCCAGTGCAGCTGCATGGTGCCGTCCCCAGGCGCCCTGACTGTACGGGTCTTACACACATCAGCGTCTGCTTTTTCCCGCGCACTTGTTTGTGTAGCGTCTATTGTTTATCATACCGGGGAGCAGCGCTGTCAAATGCATCGCAGTGAGGATTTCACTTGGCCAGCCTACAATGAACAAGAAGAAACCCCAGACGATAAGGATGTCCTCTGCCTGCCACTGCCTCTGTGGAGCTGCGAGCCCCAGACGTGCACACACCCCGACCCACGGACAGAAATAGCAAATAAATTCAGCTGTATGGCCCAACGATTGCTGCTAGCTATTAAGGTTAAGTGTTCTTTGGTCTAGAGGGCCTCAGTGTGGCTGTATGCTGCTCAGCCAGATCTGGGTCATGTGACTAGTACACACACACACACACACACACACGCACACACATGCACGCCACACTTGGTCTTCACACACACCATATACACACATGCACCCACCCACGCGGATCCCCACACACACACACACACGCTATACACACTACAAACGCACACACACACACACACGTGCTAATAGGAGTATCAGTATGCTACATCACTTTCAATATTTAATGGTTTAGCCACTGGCAATAGTAAATAGCAAGTGTGGGCACTGCAGTGTGTCACTGGGAGACCACAACACGCTAACTTTAGACGCACCATATGGTTTTCCCATGTGCTTTATTTTAATGGCAGAGTTTTTTAGAAACCGCTAACTCCCATGGAGCTGGGGCTTTCTGTAAGGTAATGGCGAGGGGAAGGAGGAAGGGGGGTTGAAGACTTTACACGGGTTACGTGGGAGCCCCGGTCATGTAAAAGCAACACGGAGATTTATCGTTTTCGCGACCGCCGGTGCGAAAAACGAGCTCCAGTTTGGCCGCGGAACGCCGAGGTGGACGCCGCAGGTTGGGCCACAACAGCACAACACAAAGGACGCTGATGAAACAGAACACGGGGGCATTGGGAAATAAATAAAAAAGAATTATGCTTTGTGCTCTACTACTGTGGCAAACAACCGGGGGAACGCGAGACCAGAAAAAAAAAGGGGGGGTTCGGCGGCCAAAGAAAAGAGCGGGAATTTTCGAGCGAGGAAGAAAAAGCGAGGGAGGGGGAGAGAAAAAGAGAGGGTAAAACGCAGAGTGAGAAAGTGAGAGTGAGTGCACAAAGACTTTGGGTTTTGGGTCCGTGCCGTGTCGGGGTGTGGTTTGGAAAGAGGAGAAGGCTAACAGAACAGAGGATAAATGGGTCGGAATAGGTTACCTCTGCAGTCTCCAAAACTCCCACGCTTTTCCCACTTTATTTTCTGTTTTCTCCCTTTTGCTCTCGCACTTCATGTATGTTTGAGAACGGCTTATTTATAAATATATAGATATGGGTATGTGTGTGTGTGTGTGTGTGTGTGTGTGTGTGTGTGTGTGTGCGTGCGTGCGTGCGCATGTGAGTGAGTGAGTGTGTGTGTGTGTGTGTGTGTGTGTGTGTGTGTGTGTGTGTGTGTGTGTGAGTGAGTGAGTGTGTGTGTGAGAGAGTGCGTACGTGTGTGTGTGTGTGTGTGTGTGTGTGTGTGTGTGTGTGTGTGTGTGTGTGTGTGTGTGTGTGTGTGTGTGTGTGTGTGTATGTATGTGCATGTGTGTGTGCGTCTGTTTGTGTGTGTGTGTGTGTATATATATATGTGTATGTGTGTGTGTGTGTGTGTGTGTGTGTGTGTGTGTGTGTGTGTGTGCGTGCGTGTGTGCGCATGTGTGTGAGTGAGTGTGTGTGTGTGTGTGTGTGTGTGTGTGTGTGTGTGTGTGTGTGTGTGTGAGTGAGTGAGTGTGTGAGTGAGTGCGTGTGCGTGTGTGAGTGTGTGTGTGTGTGTGTGAGTGAGTGTGTGTGTGTGTGTGTGTGTGTGTGTGTGTGTGTGTGTGTGTGTGTGTGAGTGAGTGAGTGT
>OMKI01014219.1:2257-12257 GCA_900302315.1 Phycis blennoides | reverse complement strand
CACGCCATTTTGTTTTTCCCGGATTTCAACAGGTGTTGATACTCCGCACCGTGTCGTGAGAAGTGTTACTATAATTTAATTTTTTTACATCCTGCATTTTGATATTGATTTTTGTTGGTTTGTCGCCGTTGTTGTTATTGTTGGTGTTGTTGTTGAAATAAACTGTTTTTAAAAAAAAATGTAAAAAAAACCTCACTGGACCAAGGCAGACATCTTTTGTCTTTCGCAACCGTTTTTATTTTTATTTTTTTGGGACTTAACGGTGTGTTTTGGTGCATTACCGCGAGGAATGCTGTTTTCTCCTCGCATCATCGCAAAGGACCACACGGAGGCCGGCGTACCCCCCTTGCTGGGTGTTGCATAAAGCGAGACACACCGTGGGTTTCAGCGTCCCAAACCTCTCTCACTGAGCGACGTCACGAAAAAAAATGTCTTTGATGACCACAGATGGAAGGAGAGATGTCAGGCAATGTTCATAGTGCACATTCTCTTCTGGTTTTGTTTTGAATGGCGCTGTCCATGTCATAACTCAACACAAGACAATATGAGTGTTGACGATAATGCCCATCAGGAGGACCGGGGGAGTTCATTACGGCTGTGTGCACGCTAAGGCCGAACCTGCTGTGCCGCATTTCTGTTGTTGTGGTGGTATTCCTTGACAACAGGAGGTGGGAATCCCCACGGCTAGCGCTACCCTGCCCTCCAGCAGTTGTGTTCAATGTGTGTGGTCGCTATGGATTAACATGCTTAATGGGCTGACTCCATGGGGAATGTTTTGCATTTTTGATCGCCAACATCTCAAAGAGTGTGTCAAGTTTACCAAAAAGGAAAAATACAAAGCACAGCTCTACGGAAGTAGACCTTTGTAATGCAGTTTGAATGAAATCTCAAAGTTCAGTCGTTTGGCCTCCATTAATCGCAGACATTTCGCGTGAAGAAGAATAATACGACGAAAAAGCGATATCTAGATTGTGCATTGCTATGCACAATAATAATGAATCACTCCCTGCTCGGCTCTATAAACCGACTCCCTGAGTTGCAATCCCCGACTCACTGTCCCGCGCATGATTCGCTATACCGGATGAGTGAATCACTCCCTACCTACCCGAGTCGTGCGGAGTCAAGTGATTCGTTCAGCGAGTCAGTTGAGTCACTCCGCGAGCCGTGATTCTTGGGTTATTTTAGGGATCCGGGTGAAAGACCCGAGTAGGGAGTGATTCGCTCATTACTAGCTGACTCGATGTGCTTCTGTGCGCTGGAGGCTTTGTGCACTTCACGTTTTATCTGAAGGCTTTAAAGTGAGTTGAGAAGCCTGGTGTACAACAGTGTGAGGGCAGGCAGTGGGCAACAAGTGCCATGGAAAGTAAGTACACTCCACATCCATGCATTCCGTGAGTCTTTCAGACGCTTCTATCCACAGAGACTCGCGTTCGGCTACAAATGTCATCGTAGGCGTAGGGATTAGGGTATCTTACTCAAGGATGCCTTCGTGAAGAAGGGTGGGGGGAGGGAGTAACGCAACACCTTAGCCACTCTCCTACCTGCCCTACACATTTGGAGTCACCTCTCAAATCAAGGCCTGAGGCCGTTGCCCCTCAGACACCCAGGCTGAGAGACTTCTGCTGGCCCACCTCCCTTAGCGCAGGGTGTGGGCGGCTCTGACCTGAAGGGCCATCGCAGAAGTGGAAGCAACCATCCTGGTACTTCTTCAGCCAGAATCCCAGAGCAACCAGTTGTTACTATTCGTATCATGATGGTGAAACGGTACCAAGATGGAAGCTTGCGCGTGACATCATGTGACACCCTTCCGTACATTTGAAAAGTTCTGTTCCACTTGGTTCCTCTCCTCCAGCGTCACAGAGCCCTGGTGGCCTCCTCAGCCGTCTCTTGGGTTCGTCCCTGCAGCAGACACCTCGTGGCGTCGACATACAACGACAACTCAAGAGACCGAAGGCTGAGATGCCTCCACATCTCTATGCTACGGGTGGGAAGACACAGAGAACCTCCACCAGAATGGGACGTTGTCGCGGCCTGTCTACACACGCACTGTTGTTGCTCCATCATGCCAACGCCTGCTTGTTCCCGGCGTTAAGGACTACGCCTACAAGTGGAGAAGATTGTGTGTTCTGTGCAGCGCTCTTCTATAAAGAAATGATTTATTCCTTTATGTAATTCTCACCAGGAGGGCTGAACATACGTATAGGCCACATTATTTGCTTTATACTTTACTTGACTTTTAATCATTTCATGAAATAATGTGATATTATCTTCTATTACATTACCAGTCCATTATGTGTTTGTTTTTTCCCACTGTAACCTATTAAAGTACATTTTTGTCTATTGTGGTATGTATCGTGTAGACCACTTCTATTGTCCTATTGTCCTACCAGACTAACCATTTAAAAATACCTTCCAGTAGATAGCCATCTATCTGAGCAGACAGGCGTGTTTCTTTCTGATTAATCACCAATTATATTTTTAGAAATGTGGTCGCTGCTGCGTGGGCGCGCATGTGGCTGAGACGCGCGGTCCACCAGTAAAATGGCAACGAAAACAGTCGATATTCGTGCATAGTGAATAATTGGCGCAAAGCAACATCTTCACGCGAGAGCTGTGAGTGGGCCTAATTGGAAAATCTAAATCAAGTCACACGAATTGATTTGGTAGATTACGTTATACATACACATCCTATAATGCGGAATTCAATTAGGCTACGAAGAGAGGGAAAGAACCAATTAAGTGCAAATCAACTTGTTCTTTTAGTGAACAATGGGCAGCAGAGAAGTGATACCGTACCCTCTTGTGACATAATATCACCTAGACTACTCGTTTGTCGATGGGTGGAACTTAACTTTCACGGCCAGAGGCTGTCACAGGAGCGCTATAAAGAGCCTTGACTGCGTGCGTTTGCGCAGTGTAGGACAGGAGTAGCGCTCACCGGAATTTACAGGTAGGCCAAACGTAACTAATGTTCAAAAACAAAACTTTTTATTTGTTGACAATGACATTGTTTTTTTTTATCGTTGTATAGTTGTTATATATTAACATTTTTTTAACAAAGAAATATAAGATTATATTCACACAGAAAACATAAAACCAATGACGTGCTTTTATCCTTCACGAACTTGGCAAATATTCACCTTTCTAAATGTATTTGTATATCTACAGGTACACACAGCCACAGCGTGACTTTTATTTTGACAGTGCAAAGTGACGCACAGTGGACCAGGACTCAGCGCGCGGGGACTTCCAGCAGGATGGCGTGGCGAAATCCACGTTGGCCAGTGGCTCTCATCCTTGCATTTTGCCTCAGTTGCAGTACGTTTATTTCAGACAAAAGTCTCCCAAAAAAATCAACATGCAGTAGAAACACACGCGTTCCCCACACTTGTTGAACGAATTTTGCAAAATATCTCATTGTTTAAACTGTTGCTTCTTTACCCCCCGTCCCCAGACGCTCAGAAGATCGACAAGGTGTACCCGAGAATAGGGAGCCAGAATGGAGCGATGCGACTGACAATTGAAGGAGACGGTAAATAATCGCACACGACATTATCAAGTCAATATCAGTTATAGATCAGTTATCAAAGTCATATTTGAATCAGGTAGACTGCAGTTGCAATATTGACATATAACTATATAATATAAAAATATATACAAATCCAAAATGTACATAAAGATGAATTCCCTAGCTTCTATTATTATTATTATTATTATTATTATTATTATTATTATTATTATTATTATTATTATTATTATTATTATAATTATTAGCAGTAGTAGTAGTAGTAGTATACTATATATATATAATTATTATTGGTGCTATTATTGTTGCTGTGGTTGTGTATATATATGTATGTGGTTGTAATATTGGTATTATTCGTGTCTACAGGTTTTGCCCAGGAACGGCAGTTTCAACTCAATCCAACGGACAACAACTTTGGCAACAAGGTGACGCTGGTGTCCGACCGTCTGTCCGTGCCGTGCGACGTGGAGAGAGACTCAACCCACGGCAAGCAGATCATGTGCTACACCAGGTGCGTCTCCGTCGACCCCCAGAGCGCCCGCAGTGTTGGCCGAATCCCGTGGTCAGGTGGAACGTGACCCCGTGTTGCGGCTTGTATTGTGGGGGGGGGGGCCATGACCGCCGTCGACAAAGAGAACACGCGTCTGAAAGTGAGCGAGGTGGCAGGTGCAAGGGGCGTAGATTTGCGCGGGGGTCCTGAGGACGTGTCCCCACCGATGTCAAATGACCACTGAAATGGCCCCACAAAATATTCAGGTTGAAACGGGGGGGAAAAAAAGCGCCTCATGCGGTACTCAAAAGGGTTAATTTCCCACTTCGGTACCGCCTCCCAAAATATGTCTGAGACAGCAGACATCTTAGCCTCTCTGTATGCTGTCGATTCAAAGCTGTTGGCTCACTTCACTTGTCGGGTCAGATGTCGGGCAAGAAAAGAAAGGTGGACGACATCAGAGGCTATTTCAAGAAACAAAGTGTAGAATTGGAACGGTGCTGTACTAAACGTTTTACTGCATATGCATCACATCAGCAGATAATGCATCAAACAAAGTTAAAGTCAGGCGTGCATCATACGTTATTTCTTTTTTTTTTTGGGGGGGGGGGGGTGGTCTGGGTAGTGTCCCCACAAAAGCTCAGACCAAACCTACGCCCCTGGGCAGGTGAACTGCTTCATGGGGAACAGGTCCTCAGAAACGCGACTGCTTGTTCTAAGGTGTGAGGATCACCCGACTGGGACGTCGTTTCAGGACATACACGGGCTCCTTTGTCCCGCTTGGACAAAGGAGCTTAAAGAGTCTTAAAGAGTCCAATGGCTTCATTCCACTACCACTTAATTGCACTCACTTCTTTTGATGTATTGTTTTCGTTGTCGTTCCTCTCTACATTTTGTTGGGTGGTTGTTGTTATGTGAACCTGCTGGTTCCATCCACTCACAAGGAAGACGACAGGAACTGCTCAGCATTAGCATCAGCTTTAGCATAAACTCAAGTGCATTATAGCTCCTAATAACAGGGCTTCACAGGCCCACACTATCCCCTAACCCTAGGCGCTGCAAACTTGGGACAAGGAAAAACTCCCTGTTAAACCCAGAGGGAAGAAACGTTGAGAAGGAACACAGAAGGGGGGGGGGGGGTCCCTCCTTGAAGCTTGGTTAGCAGAGCACTAGGGGTCCAATGGGGCAGACACCTCATGGCACAAAACAAAGCAAAAAGGAAAGTTAAGCGCCAGATCAAGTGAAACCAGCTGCTTAGTAACTGGCGTGTAATGAGGTGTATTTCCTCAACGTGGCGTGTCCTGGTAACCGTGGGCCGTGTGTCCTGTGCTGTGTCCGGGGACAGGGCCATGCCCAGGGACCAGTACGTGGTGCACGTCAGCATTGACGGAGTCCCCATCCCCGACGAAAGGATCTGCAGAGGGGCCTACAAACCTTGGGGTTGCAGTTTTTCCGTACGTCCGCCACACCCATCTTCCTGTCTCACCACCACCCATCTTCCTGTCTCACCACCACCCATCTTCCTGTCTCACCACCACCCCATCTTCCTGTCTCACCACCACCCCATCTTCCTGTCTCACCACCACCCATCTTCCTGTCTCACCACCATACTCACCTTCCTGTCTCACCACCACCCATCTTCCTGTCTCTCCACCACCCACCTTCCTGTCTCACCACCAGGAACCCATCTTCCTGTCTCACCACCACCCATCTTCCTGTCTCACCACCACCCATCTTCCTGTCTCTCCACCATACTCACCTTCCTGTCTCTCCACCACCCACCTTCCTGTCTCACCACCACCCATCTTCCTGTCTCACCACCACCCATCTTCCTGTCTCACCACCAACTCACCTTCCTGTCTCACCACCACCCATCTTCCTGTCTCACCATCACACCCATCTTCCTGTCTCATTTACATTTACATTTACATTTAGGGCATTTGGCAGACGCTTTTATCCAAAGCGACTTACAAAGAGTACATTTGTCATAAGAGGGTACAACATTTCATTGCAGCTAATACAGTAAGAAAGTCACCAGAACAAGTTTCAAGCATTTCAATTGCTAGATTAACCATTGCCAGTATACAACATCTCTGACTAAGTGCCAAGTTACCAAGTGCGATTAAAGTGCGCACCACCCATCTTCCTGTCTCACCACCACCCATCTTCCTGTCTCTCCACCACCCATCTTCCTGTCTCACCACCACCCACCTTCCTGTCTCACCACCACACCCACCTTCCTGTCTCACCACCACCCACCTTCCTGTCTCACCACCACCCATCTTCCTGTCTCACCACCACCCATCTTCCTGTCTCACCACACCCACCTTCCTGTCTCACCACCACCCATCTTCCTGTCTCTCTACCACACCCACCTTCACCTGAATTCATTGTTGAGATTGAAATCTTTTTTTTTTCTGTTCGTTGTTGTGTGACTTTCCATTTGCCGTTTTTTCTCTCCATGTTTGTTTGTCTTCAGACCCGCTGGTATCGAACTCCCACCATCTACTCCATGAGTCCCACCTCGGGCCCTCCAGGTAAACCCCACAGCCGTACACACACCATATCATGTGTGCGACACAGTGTGTCACATATCTGAGCGGTAGAGACAGGTACTCCAAAATAACAACAGGGGATAGTGGAGGCCGGGATTGTTAGTAATCCTCACAATCCTGCCAGGTTTTACCTGCACCCACTTGTTTTGTGTTGTGTCGCTGATGACAACAAATCCACTTGTTGACTCAAAACAAAGGGAAGGCTTTTAACTGGAGCTTTGAACGCTGCTATGGGTGCACCATAGAAGAGCCCACTGGCTTCCAGATTGGGGATTTATTATTTACCTAGCATGTGGAAATATGAACGCAACAAATGCGCCGTGTAAATCTATACTAAACACACAGGTAGCTTGGTGACCATCAGGGGACGGATCTTCACTGATGTGTATGGAAGCAACACAGCCAAAAGCACAAACGGCCTCAACACCAGATTCCTCAGGTACAACATCTAAAGAATAGTTGATCAGATGCTATCATGCGTCGCCTATCAGCTTAGAACTTCAAGATCTCACAGCACAGCACAAGTGTTGATGGGGAATGTGATGATGGCGTCACGCGTTTTGTCACGCGATGGTGAGCGTGCCATGTTCACAGGTCGCTGCCTCTGTTGGTCAATAGTGTGTTCCTGTGGTAGAGGAGGCTGCAGTTTCAGGACCGCAGAACGCATTTCTAGGACTGCATTTCTAGGACTGCATTTCTAGGACCCTTGTTTTAAAAAAAAATTTGATTTAAAGACTACTTTCTACACTAGAAATACCACGTCTATTTACATAAATAGAAAATCCAGTTAATGATTTACCTAGCAATCCCTGAAACAATATTGCTTCATGGATCGCTTCACAATCCATATATATGGATTATTCATCTATCGCCAAGAATTGTGTTTTCATTACTTTTGCACGTTATTGATAAAAGATGCATACGACCTCTCATGTTGTAGAGCCTATGTGGGTGGAATGCCCTGTGAGCTGCTGAAGCCAAACTCTGATGAACTGTGAGTAAACACACCTGTTGGAGATGCCAACTGACAGACTGCTAACTGACACAGAGTGCTAACTGACCCAGAGGCTAACTGAACCAGAGGCTAACTGACAAAGAGATGCTAACTGACCCAGAGGCTAACTGACAAAGAGATGCTAACTGACCCAGAGGCTTACTGACACAACAGCTAACAGACGGAGGATAACAGACACACAGGGTAACTGACAGAGGCTAACTGACACAGAGGCTAACTGACAAAGAAAGTATAACAGATAAAGAGAGGCTACCTGGCAGAGGCCAGTTGACAGTTGAGGCCCTTGTCTAGCTAAGACAGCACAGACACAAAGACACAAACAAAAGCTGTAATAAAAGAGTCAAAAATAACCTCTCAAAGTAAAACTTCAGAAGCAGAAGCACTGCTCTTAATATCTTAAGTACAGAACAAACGGATGAATGCAAAACAAAACACATCAAGAGGGAGACATAGAAGAAGAGACATAAAGACAGAAAGACAGAAAGAGATAGGCGAAAGAATAGAGGTAAAGAATGAACTGAACAATCCAATGACATAATGGGACTAGCATCCGATCAGTCAATGAGGCGATGCCATTCATGTGTTCACACAGTTACCGGCTTCAGTTGGACAGTGAGAGCTCTTGGTGGGGATACTACAGCTGCAGGATGACAGGGACCTACGTCGGTAGGTCACGCTGGCCTCACTGCAGACCCCACCATCGTGAATGGGTTATTTATGAATGGGTTATTTTTGGGTCAACTTTTATGAACACTGGCTGTTCCGAATGACCTGGGGTCCCCCTAAACGGAGCCTGTGCAGGTGTCTCACCGTGCTGTTTTGTCCCTGCCCCAAAACAGGACATCACAACGTCAGTTACATCCTCGATGGCGATTTCGGAAGGTAATTTGAGACCAAATAGGATTTAACTTGGAGAAGCACGTCGGCTTCTTTTTCAACAATGAATAGTACCATGAGATAACAACTGATTATCAATACCTGCATGCATTGTGCCTTTTAGGAGTTTACCAGAGAAGAGCCAATTCAGGATCTCAGCTCTCAACAAACTGTTCATGTTTCAAACGTTTGCAGGTATGATCTTTCCCTCAGACTTGCTTGAGACTTTCTCATTGTAATTTTTTCATTGATGCATTTATTTAGTTATTGAATGATTCCTGATATTTGCCCTTAATTAATGTCGTACTAATTCGTTTTTTGTTGTTATTCATATTTTTTTTTTACATGTAATCATACATTTATTTATGTATTCACGCAAAGTCGTCCACTTTACATGAAAACATAGATATATGTTAAAATGTTAAAATGTTTGTACTGTTTGTAATATTTGACCTTGTTGTGTGAGGTTATACCAATAAAAAAAGTTGTTCACAAAAAAAATGAATACATAAATACATAAATAAATGACCACAAAACAAACCGAGATGAACAATTGCTCGCTTGAGCGAATGACGGCGCTGTCCTCTCGTCACTCACTCGTCCCATCCTTAGTTTGACAACACCGTACCTTCTGCCTTCTGTCCTGTCCAGAGGTCACCGGCGTCTCCCCGTCCGAAGGCAGCGTGCTGGGGGGGACCCTGATCACCGTCCACGGCCGCTACTTCGACCAGACCGACCGTCCCGCCATAGTGCTGGTTGGAGGTAGCTAGCATGGCTGTGAGCCCAGCCCACGCGGGGGTCGCTAACCATTCGCCAAATAAAGCATAAAGTTATATAGCAGGTGGTGTGGGGGGGGCTTGTAGGATGCTCCGTGTGCTAACTTGCGCAACTGTCAGAGACGTTTTCATTTCACACTGTAAAACGAACCGGAGCTTGGACACGGCAACATTCGCCGCTACATGTAGCCGATTCGTCCGTGTATTTACTTGTATACTTCGTGGCACGTGAGAGATAAGGTGACGTTATTCTGACGGGCGCTTTCGCGTGCCGCGCTTGGAATGTCTGTCTCCCGGTGACAGCCGGTGGCCGCCGGTGCTCTCTGCTCTCTGATGGAAAGGTTTATCCTGAAAGACCAGGGTCAAACGTCTGGGCTGAAAGACCGGGGTCAAACGTCTGGGCTGAAAGACCAGGGTCAAACGTCTGGGCTGAAAGACCAGGGTCAAACGTCTGGGCTGAAAAACCAGGGTCAAACGTCTGGGCTGAAAGACCAGGGTCAAACGTCTGGGCTGAAAGACCAGGGTCAAACGTCTGGGCTGAAAAACCAGGGTCAAACGTCTGGGCTGAAAAACCAGGGTCAAACGTCTGGGCTGAAAGACCAGGGTCAAACGTCTGGGCTGAAAGACCAGGGTCAAACGTCTGGGCTGAAAGACCAGGGTCAAACGTCTGGGCAATGAGGCGCAACGTAGCAACGTACGCTAGTCATGCTGTAGTGGCGATATTGTTTTGTTGTGTCTGGAGTGTACAAAGTTTAACAGGAA
>OMKI01014208.1:0-10020 GCA_900302315.1 Phycis blennoides | reverse complement strand
GCTGCAGGATGAAGAGGCTCTTCAGGTATGTTAGCAGACCCATGGCCGCAGAGCCCGCGGAGCCCAGTGAGGCTCCTCTCTACACAGTCTGGCGACCGACCTGCCGCGCACAGAGAGGGATGGACAGACACAGACACAGACATAGAGACACACACACACACACACACACACAGAGACAGAGAGAATGTTGGTCGTCGAAAAGAGATTTGTGCGTGCATCCAAAAACAATAATAATGTACACAACATACCACGGTGGGGTCTTTTTATAATCCTCGCTTGCAGGGGCCTTCAGACAATAGTACAGACCTGGGACAGAAAAGGGGAAACCGGTCAACCGCACAGTGTGTGGTAAGCAAATATTGCACAATGGCACAACTCACTTTCGTCAATTTTTCAACCACTTTTAATGTTCTACATGGTTGGCACTTGTCAGTTTATACTTATAAAAAAAAAAAACTGTGTACAAATTGATACATGAGACATGATACAAATTATGACAATTGCTAAAAATTTGTACCCATTGCCCCTTTAGAAAATAACTGGTGGTGCCCCTAGTGGAAACAGCAAGAAGCCAAAATAAATGGTCTGCATTGTGTGGAGAATGCTTATAACTCCAACGTCACAACCTGAATTGTGACATCCATTGGGCAATAAAAAAAACACAAAAAAAACAGGTTTGTGTTTCATCAAATGAAAGCCTTGTGATGGGCCTGCTGCCCAAAGTAAACCTTTTGCAGACAAAGGAACATGTGTGCATCACTGGAGTAAAGCCAACCTTTGCACTGTCAGAACGTCAACAACACAGACATGTGCGTACACGCGTGTGTGGCGCCACCGACACCAGTGGTTTCAGTCAGAGTGAAAACCTTGCTGTCCACATTTGCCAGGTTGAAAGACCTGAAAAGTGCTGCTGGATTACCCAGGAAGGACAGCGCCTTCTTCAGCGTCTGCAGTTCAGTGTAGCTTAACTTCAGATGACACCCATGGCCCACACATGACCACCGCCACCAGCCCTCCACCACTGCCATCAAATCAGCGGCTGGTTAAACAGCCGCCATCCATTCAGTGGGCTGAAACCTTGATATGCTCCCCCGCTTCCCAGAGCTGATCGATCTCCGCTCCTCATTATGTTCCCTTCCTCCCAAGCCCTTAATAGGGCACCCGTGTGTTCAGTTCTTTTGTTACTTTTCGCTTCATCCGTGGCCAACTGCATCACGGGCCCTGCAGTCGTCATCGACCGCGCGCAACGGACGAGTCGCAGCCCGCGCTGCGGGAAAGCCCTCAAACTGTTGGCCGCGTGCGGGAGAAGCACCCGTCTGCTGCCAGCCTCGCAGGGCTGCAAGGTTGCAGCGTTGAGTCGTAATAGTTTGCGTCAGGCGCATCAAAATCAGCCAGACTAGTGCTGTCAAGGAAGAAGCCATTAATTGTGAAGCCCTGCTGCCTTGTAGAAAGACCAGCAGGTTGGGGGGGGGGCAGACCAAACCTCATTGACATAGCGGCGATGATCAGAGCGCAGTCTAGTTTGCACAGCGGCCATTGTGGATAAAGGTCTTTTTAGTTTTTCAGCTCCCCTGTTTAATTTGAAGGCACTTGACGTCTCATCATGAAAAATATATATCACCAGAGGACTTGCCTGCTGGTGACTATTTGGTGACAATTATGGATGATGGAGTTTAGAGTTAGTTTAGAAGGTTTCTTTTGGTTTGGTATATTTCTGTGAGAGGGATATTTTTTTTGAAAGCTCACTATGTTTTTGGAACATTGGCTTATGGCCCATATATTAATCTTGATCCTTGTAGTGATGAAAACCATGAAAAATACTTCTGCTGCAGAGGATGAGCAACACTTAAAGTTGAGCTACTCAGTACCAATGGTGAAGCTATCGGGTCTCATATGCAGGCCCTAATCCAAGCAGTAGATATTTTTGTTCCATTATGGCATACAGTGGAACATAACGGGTCCAAATGTGCCTCATAAAAATCTGACCTGCATGCAGGAGATTACAAAAACAATTGCGTCAAAAAGGAGGCGTATAACAGTCAATCTTCAAAAGTGGGGCGCAAATGTTGAAACGCTTTTAAATGTACCATCAGTGGTTTGCTTGTTTGCTATTGTGCAGGTGTTCTTTCTTTGTGAGGGTGTGATTCTGCCTTGGCCACAGCAGAAAGGTGGGGTCCGCCCATTGGCTGGACAAGCATGCAGACAGAGGGCCCTTAGTGTCTCCGCCCTTCAAAGCATTATGTTTCAGCAATGGCAATTTATAGCACCAGATAGAGTGGGAGGTGCCGAATCGCATGCGGTTTACCATCCACTCGCCTGTGGTGAGCTAAACCAAAAGCTACAATGCTGCAAGACGCGGTGTCCCCACAATTCCTAGAAGGCATAACTAGGCAAGGATCCCTGAAGGAGGATCCACATCATGAGAACAGTGAATAGGTCCAACCTGTTCACATTTTTACATGAGTTTTCCATCAGGCCTGGGCACACCTCAAACCCCATGGACAGGCATCCGTTGATGCAAATAATTTCGTCCATTTGAAAGCGTCCTTCTCTCTTCCCACCCGCTCTAGAGACATGCCTCAAAGAACAGAAAAGAGAAAGACTACCGGTACTTAAAAAGGAATGGATCACACACACACACACACACATGCAATCCCGCAGTACTTCCATTTTACTTTTTAATTGCGCACCAATATACCACAGCTAATTCCTTGTATGCAAAAATACTTGGCAATAAATTGTTTCTGATTTCTGAATGGTTTTTGATCCAACCTCCGAGCAATTTCACATTGCAAATTTCATATTTGGAAAAAGGCCAAAACAACAGCCACTTTAGGGAGTGGGTTTGTGTTGGAAGATATTAAATATACTAGAGTCAACAGAGGCTTTACTTCAAGATTGCAGATGCAAGGACACCATGCCCGCGTTGCGAGAGGGACAAAGCCAGATGCCAGAAGATCCATCAGACAATACATGACCAGTGGCTAACAGCTTGCCAAAGTTGGCTCCTAGCGTTTTGACAGGGTGCTAAAGATGGCAGGCAGCTGAAGACTAGTACAGAAAGCAGGTACAAGCAAGTGTACAAAGTGCTGAAGCCTGAGGCTAACTCTGGTGCAGTGGGAGTCAAAACCATCAATGTTGACCTTCTGTGAAAGGCTACTGCTGAGCCCAGGATATCCTGGAATCAGGCCTCAAATGGGAGAAATGCAATTCAGTTCTACCGAAGAAAATAAAATACATTTTTTATAAAGCCTGGCAGACCTTTATCACAATCCCTTCATTTCACAGTTTGTCCTACAGTGTGTGAATAAAATATCCCCTCCTTCATACAAAAAACAAATATTCCCAAATATATTTACAAAATGAAGATACCTCCATAATATTTCAGAACAACCCACAACTCCATAACACAATCTACGTCTCTGTTGGAAGTCAGTGACCCTACTCCGTCAACAAGGAAGATAAGAGACGCATACATGGTTCAAAGCTTCTTATAGTAGAGACAGCTGGTTCTGTTCCGCATCACCTGGATACAGCTTCCATAGTAACCGATCCCCACACAGCAATGTCTAGTGCGGCGTACAGCACTGATAAGGCTGCCACGGCCCTGAGCCCAACGCATACACCCGCTCTTGTGCGGGTTCTGCAACAACACAGGAGTTTTCAACTGCAGAAATTGAAAATATATTATTAATTGGCTTACTAAAATCCCTAACAAAACGAATGTGGCAACATAAAAGAACTGCCACAAGTCCTAGGGGTATCTTGACACGCCAGAACTTAAAAAAAACACACAAAACAAGTCATCTTCAAAATTTCGTTGGAAGTGAAAAGCGGTACCCAGGTTTTCGGTACGAGGCCAGTCCTTCCCTTCCTCCGTGCTTACCAGTAGACGTAGTAGGCTATGGCCATGACCACCAAGGCCCCACAGATCCCAGTGAAGATCATCACCGCACTCTGGTTCAACATTTTGGCTCCGCGTTGTCGACCAACCTCGAGTCCCGGGGCAAATGGAGTTCAATTGATGAAGCGAGAGAACTGAGGGGGGGAACGTTTACCAGGCTGGTCACAGTCGGTCCTGCTTCGCGGCCATGTTAATCTCACCGGGGTAAACCGGGAGAGCGAGATTATGATGATGACAGCAAGAACGGAGCAAGATCCCAGTGGTGGAAGTGCTCAATCAGCACAGGAGTGGATTTGGCAACGCGAGTATCCCCTTGACAACATACGAGGAGCGCAAGCGGGGAGACCTTTCCCAAACGACCGCCACCAATTTAACAAGGTATGGCAGAAAAAAAAGCATCAAGCGCTGACTGTAGACTCTTCAATAGACTCCACACTATAGGGTTAGGTGGATAGGTTGCTTCTGGAATTGTAAGCAGTATCTTCCATGTATTGCCTCCACTAATCCAGTGGATGGGATTAGGCCTGATTAGCAAGGTACAGGCACCCTGGATATGTCACACTTGATTAGCGTTGACCAAAGGGGGGGGGGCTGGACCCTCCCGTACAAGGGAGGAGTCAGCAGGACAGCACCTGTGGCTGCCAGGCCAAAAATAATGCACCATAAAAATGGCAATCACAATCCTTATCTATCATTAGCCAATGAGTGAGGTCATTCACCAAGGGGGGAGACATTTCACCTTAAAGCACATACTAAAGTTAACAAGTAATTAACAAGTAGTTCATTCAAGTTTTATACATTTGCCCCAAATGGGCTGCATCAACCAAACCCGTATTTAAATGACAATCACTTAAGACTTTCACCCTAAATGAAAGTGACGATCAAAAGTTTGTCCGTCATGCAAGCTAAAGGACAAATCCAGAAACGAGGAATTTAGAGTCCTAACAAAACAGGACCAATGTCCAGTTTGATTCAGTCAAGCCGAGTGAGACCCATAAATAAATCGTCATGGCATAGGACGCCCAGTGGGTCAAGGTTCCTGAGCCACATCAAAGGCCAGAGGACGCTCTTCTGGGCCTTCAGGCACAGCAGGAATGCAGATGGAAAGGCATTGTGACAGCCAAGGTCATTTCGACAACAAGTCACATGTGGGAAAGCCAATGGGGGTTTGCAGGTGTTGCTGGTGACGACGGCCCTCGGTCAATGGGTCCTTTTAATGCTTGGACAGGGCTGGTTGAACAGACCAGCTCTGTAGCATAGAGAGATCATCATCGCTCTTCATTTAGGCCTGGTCATGGGTTAATATGCAGCATTTGATGATATGAGAGTGGAGAATCATATAAGCACCTTCTGCAATACTCAGCATTACAGCTTTTGACAGCTCACACATCTTTTCATTGCTCTAATCCTTTCATTGCGCATAAAAAAAGGATGATGGCTTGTAGTCCTAACGTATGTACTATGCATTAATCCAATAAGAGCAAAAAAGCATTTTTTTTTTTTATATTGCTTGTTACTTAAAACGCAGACAATGTCAGGCCAGGGCCATTTTGGTGCCGTTTGTTGCAGGTTTTGGAACCCTTCATTAAAACCTCCAAGATCATTTTATCTTGAAATGCATTCTTAATCAGACACCAGTCAAGGTTAATTCCTTTCCCCAAGGGGAATTCCTTTTAAAATATGAGGACATGATCTGTAAAATCAACTTAAAATATTTCCTGAAAAAAAAACCCTACATTTTATGATTATCTTCTTAATGATCCACTTGGTAAGCTACAAAACTGTCTACACACAACACCTGGGTCATGTTTTTATATGAAAATAATATCATTTGTTTCAGCCACATACTGCCTACTGCTTCGGGTGTTTGTACCCAAGTGACTTAACATTACAATGAAGTCACTTGGGTAAATATAAACATTAAACATGGCGAGTCAGAATGTTATAAACTGGGAAAGAATTCATAATAATTTCAGCAATGAACCCATCTGGCATCATCCCATTAAAGTTCTGACAAATCACACCTGTATAGATATCCTACTGCTGAACAAGAATTAGCCTAGCGTGGTTTACCATACTCATCACTGATATTAGTAAGCATCTGAATATGGTTCAACACATACACACCAGCTACGACTACAAAAAAATAACTTGAGTCATCGCTTGGACCTCAACTGCTTAACTGTTCCGCTTTAGACAGCAGGATGCCGGGGAAGTGGGAGTTTCATAATTACCAAATGTTTTAAAAGATAACCTTTGACATACTAGTTCAATATTATTTTTAAATGTGATATTTTCCTTTGTTAAGCACCATGAGTGAGAATATTACTATATAAACAAACTTGCCTTGTCATGCAGTTGCAACATGTAAAGATAATCAGAAACTGTTTGCTTGCAAAAAAGAAGCAGACATTTGAAGAGCATTGGCCGTTATGACATTGAAAGGAGGCTAAAATGATTACTTCCAACATTCCAGCACAGAGCAGAGACAATATGGCCTACTAATATTTCCTACTTGGTCCTGGCAACAGAACCTCATGTACAAGACATTGTTTTGAGAAATGAGCTTAACTTGGTGAAGAGACACACGGCCCCCCCTCACCCCCTCTAGGTGACCAGTCACCAGTCGGTGTAAACTCTGGATATCGTAACTCGTTGTAGTATAGAATACAGTAATAGTGCATATATAACACTATATTATACAATAATGGCCAGAAATAGTATCTGCAGCTCAGCACACAAGTATAGCGTCTGTATTGAAAAAAAATGCCACGACGCCGATCCAAAACATGAACACGCCAAAAAACGTACATCCAAAAACAATCACATAACGCCACCGGCTACTGAAATCAAACCACTGCCGAAGCACCGATCGGTAAAAAGATACTTGCCTCTATGTAAAATGCACATGCGGCTATGTGGCCCAAACTAGACCAAAGTTAACCTTGGCCAGAGAGCAGCAGACGGGAGTGAACTGTAGTAACCCGTGGGTGGTGCGACGCGCTGCACGTCAGCTCACATGCTGCCAGGGGGGCAGCAGGGAAGCCATGCGCTTCATTCCCCGATAAGTTATCATGCAATCTGATACGGTGCCGTGATCCGTTTTTTTAATAACAACTACATTCCCATGCTTCTTTTCCGCACAATGTCATTAAATGCGTCTTCATCACTCCCTCGCGCATTAAAAAGAAACACCCCAGTGTCACTGCAAACTGTCAGCAAGTGATATAATTAAATAGGCACCCGAAGTAGCTTAATAGGCCAAAAGGACATGCAGAACATGTCCCATCCGTAGATCGTATGGTCAGATCCCATGAGGGGTCGCCAGACAGCCCCCCTGAGGGGCAGCACAGACACCGGCGTCCTGTGCAGGTTATTATCACACCAGTCACTGTTTGTTTGTTTTGCTGGCTTGAAGGCAATTCAGTTTACATGTTTAGATTTTCCCTTCGGACAAATATGCGTATCTTAAAACGCCGCAAATCAAACTTTCACAACACAACACTCCATGCAGCATCTATCTTTTAAGAATAACGGAAGTAGCCTACGCGAGTAGCAGCAACTTTCTTCACACAATACATCCACGGTTCACGCAGATATTGTTTGGACATATTTTAAATACACCAACACAGCAGTAAGCAGTAGTTAACACGTGGCTGCAGAGAGTAACGCGAGGTCACCCTTTGTAAATGTTATTTACTGCTGTATAAAGAGGTGAATGGACGGTGTTGCAGGGCTGCAGCTGCTGCTGCACAGGACGCAAGGGCTAACACGGGTTAGCCGGGGCTAACGCGGTCTGTTGCAGTCCAACACATTTCACTCAAACGGGATTCTTCTCGTACGACAACTGACCTTCTTCGTTGTGTGACCGTTGCTGGGAAATGACATATATATACATCGCCGTATTTTAACGAGATGCCCCCCCCTGCGGTTGCAGAGAAACGTGGTAGTAAGGCCGGTTAGCTCCGCGGCTAGCTGACCGTGAGGACCCAGTGCTTACCTTCAGTACCGGGGAGTGGGACGAGCGGCTCCGGGGTCTGCCCTGGAATAGACACACCGTCTGGCGTTACGCTCCTTTCCTCCAGGCCGTGGGGGGTTCTTAAACGCGACTTGGTCCCAATTCGGATATTCAAACCCAAATCCGATGTGTGTCATGCTATTGTTGTGCCGGTTAGAGCACCACGAAGCCCCTCGAAGCGAATCAGATAGGACGGGCAACATCCGGTCCGCCCCTCATTCATTCTGTCACGTTCGGTAACTTTTTGCAGCAGTCCGGTGTGGTTTGCAGGCTCTTATTATGTGAAATGTAACGTGGAGAGTAGATAGACACCTGCAAGTGGTTTGCAAAAGGGGCTTCCAACCTTTCCCATTAACTATTTGTCCACCTGCTACACCTGCTACAGAAAATAACAGGTTCAATGATTTTACCTGGCTAAGCTTAAATTAAAGTAACCTTTTTTGTAATGTATTTTTTCCTTTTTTAATTTTTTTTTATTTAATTTACAGTATTAGCTTACGGTCTATTATAAGGGAACCACTGCTACGACAAATGAATGTGACCAATGAAACAGTAAATGTGTTAAAGTCTTGGTTTGGCCCGTGTCTTAATTTTACAAGATAATAGTGCCGGTTTTTGAGCCTGACATTATTTTTCAAAAATAGTAATTGCACCTTCCATACTTGAAGTATATCTGATGTACCTCATGTACCTCAGAAAATAAACAGAAGATCCCGAGAGGATTTAATTTCATTCGCCCTCTGCTGGCGAGTTGATGCCGTAGCAGTTTTCGTGTTTGCCCCTCAGATTGCACCGACGATCAAGTATATTTCACCAATTCGCAAATACATTTTTAACACTACAAAAGACACAGCGACTAATTAACCTCAGGTAATATCTGCAATGATTCTGACATATCACGCAATATCACATGCCACACCAACACAACATGTAATTACGTGCATTTCCCTCAAGGCCTCTCTTAGTCCAGCCCTCACAGTCAATAGTAGTTTAGAAGCCAGGTGAACATTGGACCATCTGCCTATTGGGGTTATTGCAGGCTGTCCCTAGTGCACACAATTAGAGCTCGTAAAATTAAGCTGCATCCTGCTAGCTCATTCTACCTACTAACTAGTGCATAAAATGAAGCCCAATATTAAAAAATACAGAAAGGTAATAGCTTATGCCCTGTGATGTAAGTAGACAGAAAATAGAAAAAAAGGTTCAGTGTGAAATATAACAATGATTACATATGATTACAAACTGGATAAGTTTAGTCTTTCCTCATTTAATACAATTAAACATGCAAAGGACAACAACAAGGCACAACACAAAGACAAAAACAAATAATGAGACAACAGATACAAATAATAAATTAAACATTAGTTTATTACTTTATATTAATCTTTACTCATGTATTAGCTCTACATCAGAGCAGCAACTCGTGGTTTGGCACTTTTCTAAAACTTTGTGCACAGTACATTGGCATACAAAAACATTCACTACCACTGTAGTACCTCGCTGAACCAGTTTAAGGCCATTACACACGGCCTCCACACAACCAATACTTATTTTATTCTACGTACAAAAATTAAAACAGATTTCTTAATCTTCTAGATTATTTGTGCAAAAAGTCAATTTCCAATTTTTAAGACATTCATTTAACATTTGACAAGATTATCAGACATTAAGAAAGTAAGTAAGAAATAATTCCATGACACAAATGGAGCCTAATTTCCACCTTTAAAAACTATTTTTACACAAATACTATTGTGTCCAAAAGTTGAACTGAAATAAGATTAACAATCGGCATTCACCAGCAGCTGTTTTGCCACAGGATCACCAATCACACTCAGACACCCAGTGACTTGGAAGACATCAACATAGTGTGTGTGTGTCGTGACAAATCATTAAAAACACACATGTAATCTCTATTGTTATTTCAAAATTGAATTGAATTGAATTGAAGTGTGTGTGTGTGTGTGTGTGTGTGTGTGTGTGTGTGTGCGCGCGTGTGTAAGGACGCTGGTAGGTCCACCATCTCTCCTGTGAACACACACTCACTGCCCAGTAGTTACGCTCCAACCCATCTGGCTCCCATCTTCCTCCCTCTGTTTTC
>OMKI01014202.1:0-15087 GCA_900302315.1 Phycis blennoides | reverse complement strand
AGGGAAGTGGGGGGGGGGGGGGGGGGGGGGGGGGGGGGGGGGGGGGGGGGGGGGGGGGGGGGGGGCTGTGTGGTTTTATTTTCATCACCTCAACTTGAGCCCCGCAACGCTGAAACCTTTATTCAAAATTTTCCATTTAGATTAATCTATTTTTCTCTAAATAAAATGTCGGTATTTTAAGATGCTAATCTCAATGCTGCAGCCCCATTAATACCACCATTTAAAATTATCGGTTTTTGGTGGTGGGTGCATGCACTGCTTTGCAGTGGGGGGGGGTTATCTGTGTATAAGACATTTACTTTATCATCTCTTTTAACCTACTGCATTGTAGCAGCTGGCAGAGATGGATTCTTTATCATAAATATATCAGAGGAAATGTAGGCCATGCTGTTTTCTGGAAAAGGGTTTCCTGATGTGTGAGATGTGGAAGAGTTATATTAATATGCAAGATAACAGCATTTGAGATCCAACAAAATGGCCTTCGATGAAACATTCATGCAGTTCTGCTCACATGCTGAAATACGAAACCCTGTACACACACAAACACACACACACACACACACTGTTTGACTTAAATCGGTATTGTAATGCATTACATTAAATGCTATCCTAGATCTTAAACGGGAAGTCCATACATGACATTTCAAATGTTCACACCACCACAGTTATCTTACTAAACAATGGAAATGTTACTTTATATACATACATACACATGCTAAAAATAACTTTAGAGCAAATATGTTTGTTTCGCAGCTTTAGAATTTGTGTTTATTCCCCAAAAGTCTAGAGGTTTAGACTGTGTCTGGCATCAACAACCTGCAAAGGAGCCATCCAATTAATTTGTTCCCAAAGCCGATGTCTTTGTGAAAGTCTGTATGGTCAGGCAAAAGCAGGTACCAAACGGAGCACATTCGATAAACGCTCCCCGGCAATGCATGCTAATGAGAATGGGGGTTTTCTAATTGCTTACATGTCTGCTTCAAAGACACAAACGCTCTTGTGTTTTTGTCCCTTGGCTCTTCTAGATGTTAACGAATGTGAAAGGAACCCCTGCAAAAACGGGGGCATTTGCACTGACCTGGTGGCCAACTACTCCTGCGAATGTCCAGGGGAATACATGGGGAGGAACTGCCAATACAGTAAGTACTACGGTTTCTTTGTTTAACTTAAAACTCTTCATATTCCCCGTGCTTGGTGTTAACGGGTAACGTTACGCCGTTACGTTCAAACTTAACCGCGACACACGCCGATACGTTTGAAGCTATCTCGTGTGTGCGCATCAACAGTGTTCAATAGTGATTGTTGCATTATGGGACCAACTGTTTCACGCATTAAAGGAACAGTCGGGGTGGAGATTAACCTTCAGCCTTCTGTCGTTCCGCAACAAGTGTGTTTGTCGTCGTACGAAACGACCCGCATCTCAGTCGAGGGTTCCATTGAACCGGCGGCTTACGTCACCCCCTCCGTTCTCCTTTCAAAGCGTCTGCTTCCCAATCTTCTGAATCAACACTGCTTGAAGTTGCGGTGAAAAGCCCCACCCAATGGGATCACAAAGAAAAGAATCAGCCGGGAAAAAGCCGGGTGGGTTGAGTCACAGTGTTGCTCCTCTGATCTTCCAATGCTCGGTTCAATGTCTTCATTTCATGGCTTCAAAAAACAAAAAAAAAACAGGAGCTACAGAAACTCCGGTCCCACCAGCAGCACGGTTGGAAGCAGCAGGGCCTCACATCCTGGAAACTTCATCGGAATAAACACTGAAATGTACAGACGTCACAGCCACTGTGTTCACTGGCACTCGTTCCTCTAAACCCCTGGCTTAAAGAAAGAGGCGGGCTTGTTCATTGTCACTTATTTTACAAGTGGTTTTCATTTTATGAGACAGTGAAGCTCAAAGGGTTTTATTTTGTTTATTGTGCCATGCTGAAATTGTGTTTTCTCACCCAACTAATGTGTCAGGATTATGAAAGAGATGGAATGAAGACCTGAACCCAGCTAAACCCAGTATATTTATTGAATTTGATTGCTTGTTTGTTTGTTTGTTGTGTTTGGCTAATTGTACAATTTTGTAACCATTCCTATTTCCAATTTTCATCATGGCAACTTTATCTCAGTGCCAAGGATCAGTGTGTGTGTGCGTGCATGCATGCGTGTGTGTGTGTGTGTGTGTGTGTGTGTGTGTGTGTGTGTGTGTGTGCGTGTGTGTGTGCGCGTGCATGCATGCGTGTGTGTGTGTGCGTGTGCGTGTGTATAATTAATTTCAGCAAGGCTCAGCAAGGCTGTTTGGACTTCAGTTGTAGGGCTTGTGGGAGATGGATTCAGCTGACAGGGCCCAGCAGTGTCAGTGTTAGTGATGTGTGCTGTCGCTGGGCTGATGTATGCACGGGGGCCAGCAGGCCAGGGCCTGCAGAGCCGCCGCCGCCGCCGCCGTCCTGACAGACGTCTAGCAGAGGTTTCATTAAGAGCGGCAAGGGGAGAATCGCCACAGCTTTGTGAGACTTTGTGTATGTTGAAGGAAATACTGATGAAGTGTCTCACAAAGGGAACCTGCCCCCCCCCACGTGAAGAACGAGAGAAGAAAGTGATTTACCGAGACATGTTGAGATATTGCTATTTAAACCGTTTCTCTGGATATTCCCTCAAAAATTAATTGACTCGCTCTTGGAGAACACACGATCGCCTGTGATACAGTGCACTTCACAATGAGCTGTCAGGAGAAGTGGAAGGGGCGTGTGGTGGCAGACTTCATGCTGGACCCAATCGGGGGGGGGGGCACCTGGACAGAACAAGGTGTCCAACTTTCCGGAGACTTGCTTTGGACGCTGCCCTGTGCTCTGTTTTAGAGAGCTCTGTTTGTGAAGGTTGGACATCCAGGTTCTTAGGTTTTGCATGCAGCTGGTGGAGGGTTCGGGGAACTAACTAACTAACCAACATTGGGTTCAAATTCCTCAGAGCGTCAGAGAGAGAAAGCAGAAAACCAAGAAGAATCTGTAGCAGTGAGACCTGTGACCTGTGAAGGGGGAAGAATGCATTGGAAAGGTTTATGTAACGGTGTATGTGTCAGGAGCCAGCGGCAGTGACAATGTAATTGTTTCGGGTGAGAGAGGTCGCGGTGTCCTGAAACAGGAATGGGACAGCCAATGGAGGTCACGGCGGGACATGAATTGGGGAGGCAAGTGTTCCTTATAGGAAGCCAAGCTCAATGAACTCAACTGTACCCCAGAATCAAGCTGACCGTTTCCACCATTATCAGGAACAACGTCTATGGCAAAAATGCACGCGGGGGGCACGGATGCCACAGGCTTCCCTGCGAGAGAGTGCGTCCGTTATCATCGACTGAAGCAATCGCACGGACCTCGTTGTGTGAGCCTCGTTCGGCTTATTTTCTTTTTTGCCGCCCGGCTGGTCTCCATTTTTTTTCTTTCCACGCATGGATATGTGGCCCTCAAACAAGTTACAAACTCCATAGAACAGAGGAAAAAAAAGATGTTTCATCTGTTTCAAAATGACTAAAAGAAAAACCTCATTGTGCTAAAGGCAGTGTGCCACAGTAGAGCAACCTGGTGGGTGTAAATCCACCAACTCAATGTGCATCCACGATCCTGTCGTCGAAATGATCCGGTTAATTAATTCAGCAGTAGCCTCAACTTTCAACCACTTTCAACCATCAACCAACAACAACCAACCATCCATTTCCATCCATAACCAATTGCATTTTCACTTGGTAAAACTCAATATGCACACAGTGATGCTGATCGTCGATGTGGAACAATGAGTCTGCGTAAGAAGGTACCCAGAAAAAAGACCCCCACCCCGCCTACCTCAAGCCTTGTCTCCGTTTCCCATGTGTTTCGGCCGTTAAGGTCAAAGGATCCCGTACTCTTTAGTCAGCCTCAAGAAAAGACGAGAGCTAAGGCCAACAATGCCAGTGAGAGTAGATGGCTTCGATGCTGATATTAACGTAATGCTATGCAAACAGATGTTAGTCAGCAGAAACACACGAACACACACACATACACACACACACACACACACGTGCACACACATCCTGCTAGCTTCCAGAGTCATGACTAACCCGCAGGATGCTTCTCAGACATTACTCATTGTCTCGCTGGATCCCCGTTGGCTCCAAACCCACCGCTCCAGCAGCTGGATATTACGTGCAAGGATTGTTTTCATTGTTCCAGTCTTCTGTCTCTGTGTGCTGTTCTTTGTGCTTAAAGTGGTCTTGCATCTCTGTGTGCTGCCACATTCATTTATCTCTCTCTCTCTGTCTCTGCCTCTCTCTCTCTCTCTCTCTCTCTCTCTCTCTCTCTCTCTCTCTCTCTCTCTCTCTCTCTCTCTCTCTCTCTCTCTCTCTCTCTCTCTCTCTCTCTCTCTCTCTCTCTCTCTCTCTCTCTCTCTCTCTCTCTCTCTCTCTCTCTCTCTCTCTCTCTCTCTCCGTCACTGTCAATGTTCTACAAGATTTAAAAACGCTTTATTTGTTTTGGAAAACAAACACAAGAGATGTGCTGCTTGATATGTACAGTATGGAATAATGTGCAGCAGCAAACTGGTAACATGTGAACAGATTTACAAGAACATTCAGCATTAAGGGAATACCACACACAGGAATGTGCAGGATTTTCAACTACAGTGGAATAGCACGATAACATGTCTCCTATTTACAGTGGAGTTGCACTGGTTGGCTTGTGAGTGAATAAGAGTTTGGGTGGTTTTTGTTTGAGATAAAGTATATGCCTTTACATACTCATGAAGGAGTCTGCTTTGCTTTTGTATCAAATCCCTTGACACCAAGGAAAACATACTGTCCTTAGATTGCCAAGAACAGTTTTATGCCTGAACTATAAACTCTTTCAGTCTCCAGCTTTTTCTTAGTGATGAAAATGAAAAAAACCCACATTGTTCTTGTTTTAATCCCTCTACTGGATGTTCAGGTTGAATATAAGATAAGATAAGATAAGATACAACTTTATTAATCCCCTAAGGGAAATTTGGTTGCCATAGCAACCCGAGTACAAATAAATATAAATACAACACAAAAAATATAAATAAAATAAAATACCAAAAAATAGATCCCCAATAGCACATCAAATTACAAATGCAAGTCCCAAATGAGTTCATTGTAATTGCATTATTAACCAACATTTTAGTGCATTACTAACCTACAGCATTTCTGGCACTTGTATGTCTGCATTGAGCATAAGAGAACAATTAATGTTATCATGATTTGGATGACATAAATGTTTTTACACCCACAAACCGTAGGCCTTCACAACAGTGGAGAGATTAATCTGTGGCAAACGTGTCCAACAAACAAAAAACACAACACAACTCCAGGCTAATCGGGATTCTTGCTGTAGGCTTAGTGGAGCCTCCTGCATCTTGGCGCAGCATTGTGCAAGTCAAAAATGTACTAGCTTGCTCGTCAACAGTCTGTGTCCATGGCCTCATCGTCTCAGGGAGTGGAATAGCATAGGGGGAGAGACAGCGCAGCTTTCTTTTTCTGGGGGGTGGTTGCGGAAGAGTCAAAGGCAACGGTTCAGGCTCGTACCTAGGTTTTGATTAACAACCCTAAGATTGTGAAGAGATGAGGCACACGCTTCCTCCATCGAGACTTGACTGTTTTGTCAAATGTGTGGCGGTTCACAAAGTTCAGTGTCTTTCTTTCACAACTGCAAGTAGTGTTCTGCGTGTTCGCCTCACACACCTCATGCAATTGATTTATAGCAATTAATAGCAAAACAGCTCAGTCTGTATTTATTTTCCAGGTTGAGATTTTTCTATTATACAAATAAAGCTGTATGTATTGAGGTGAACACATGAAGGACGAAACCATTTTGTTTACAATCTTGGATATTTTTAATTGTATTACAAAATGGCGACACACGTACATTTTGGCTTTCTAATGTAAAAAAAAAATGCATTGTCCAATTGGTGCATTCCACAAACAGCCTTTTAATGGCCACAGCTGCAGCCGGTCCCTAAAGGCTGAGCTTTACATTTAGTTTTAGTCAGCAAAGGTACGCCAGACCCCTGGGAGATTTTGCTTGCATATATATCTGCTCATGGCCCCATTCTCACAGGATTCCTGAAACTCAATGGCTTTGTACAGTCTGTAGGACTTTATATATTTCGTCATGTAGAGCCTTTGCCTTTCATGCTGACCTCTGACCATCAATATAATTTGTTTTGATGAATCGTCATATTTGACATTATCTACCTATTTATGATTTAGACTTCAAATGAGGTAGTAGATTCAACAAATAGCTTCAGACCAAGTTAACAGACTAACCTCACAACATGTGTGAGTTGCTTAGGATGGTGTGTGCTTATCTAAATGAGGACATGAAGACATAATGAAAAGATGTAATCAAGGCCTGGGTGTCCTATAGGTTCACCTCATGGTGTCATAAACACAATGCAATGTACCTCTTGTTTTTTTATTGTTTTAATTTGTATAGCTAACTGTGTTCCCATAACAGTGAACATTTATTGAAAGCATCTCTTAATTCAATATTATTGAATTAAGAGAATCCACCAGGATGCTATAACATAAATTGTTATGCTGACTTCAGTTATTTTGTATTTGGGGTACACAGCTACTTTACCATTTTAATAGCTAATCATAACCACATCCTAATCACACTGTATAATTCTATTTATTTTTTTATCTGTTTTATGATCAGTTTTTGGGTGTAATGTTCAACACAGAACTAAAAGCAGCTCTATGATTGCAGTTGCTGAGGGAATGTGTTGCTGATATGTGAAACAGAAACCTTGTGAAAGTGTCATTTCTCAATGTTTCTTTAATGTCAACGCCATTATCCATCGCTACTGATTGTTGCTATTAATACATGTTAATCACTTAATTTACTGTTGTCTTCCTTTCTTGGTTTCGAACAATTGTGAAAAATTTAAACTTAAGAAGCAATAAGAAACAAATCCAGCAATGCATTCAGTCAATTATTCATGTACTGTCCAGGGAAGCCTTGTAGATACAGTCTAAAATACAAAACGAGGCGGCCAGTGAGATAGCTGATACATTGCAACTGTTGACGCCGAATCGTGTCCGTTTTAATTTAAAATCATAACAGCTTTTGCCAAGGTAGATATCGTTCACTTTGACACAACTATGAGGAATCCTAATACAAGTATTTCCATGCGGCATGCGGGAACCGTGATAAACTTGAAATTAAAAAGGACAATCTTCACCAGGGGTGACCAAAGTTGATCTTCTGGGTCTGGCGATTTCTATTTCCAGACAAATGAAAAGGATCAACCTCTTAATTACTTGCTTCTAGAGCCTGTTCATGCTCAATTAATGCCCTCTTCAGAATGGGAGCATTTCTCTCAGAAATCAAAACAATCCTATTTTAAAAGCGATGCTACGGTATATTAAGATGTTGCCTCTCCAACAACACTCAGAGTATTTAATACAACTGTGAGCCGAGGTGGTACACACAGTATGAGATGTTGTAAAATGTGTTCATGCTCACTACTCATTGGTGCTGATAGTTTCAAGATTCAGAAAAATTCTGAAACAACAGATAATCCTGAGAGGGTTTTAAGCGACAAGAGCTAGGTCCTAATTGCTGTGAGTCAATGACCCGAGCTGAACTACAGAGCGGGTTTTGACACTACTGGAGCCTAAGGTTACCCCCGGTGGGAATGATGACATGGAGCTTTACAGCACGAGTTATTCAGAGTAAAGTAGCCATGAACAGCTTTTAACGGTGGCTCACTGCGGATGGCAGCGTGCCACGGCCATTAGGGACCCCCACTCAAACCCAGTTTATTGTTTATGATCAGGGCTTTCTCCGCACACCTGTGCCTCCTATTAGAATGGCCGTCCGCAGGATGGGCAATTTCACGACTATGGCAGGGAAAATAATCCCATTCGCATGCACAACACATGTCGTTCTAATGGAACACAGCCTTGTGCTGGAGGAACCTTAACACAACACAGCATCTTTGATCGTAATCCAGCTGTGGGCAAATGAGGAGCATGCAGAATGTTATTGCCAAGCGTGATCCTTTCCTAGCCTTGACGGAATTCTGATTATTTTTGAGTTTGTTGGAATTGTATTCATTAGGTAACTGATTTGTGTAGAATATCATAGCATAATGACTCGTGGAAAATGTGCGGAAAAGCAGTTGAAAAACATGTTCTCCTTCTCCATCAATGGTGTCCTGTTATGGTGTTTAGGATTAAGAGGGGTCGCCCCCTTGAACAAAAAAACACTAGACTCAATTGACTAAAACAAAACGGACTCCACACCAACCCACTGGAGACTGGTGGTGCAGACTACCTTGAAGTGGCCTCTGCCAGCACCACAGACAGTGACTTTGCATGGAGACATAGCGCATAGCATCCTTTGTGTATGAAGGATGGAAGCACAACCCAAAGTGGAAGTCATCCCCGGCACGACAGAAACATGGTTGGGTCCCAATTGTAACATTTAGGACGCTCCAAAGACAGAGTCCAGCAATGATCCAAGTGAAGCCCGTCTCGGATGCCACATGATGTTGATGATGTAATTAAATAAAATACCAAATGGCAAACAATGGATTTCCCGACAGCCGCATGAAACAAATGCACGGCACGTGAAGGCTCTATGCTGTTAATTCACAAGTTATGCATTTATGCACGAGTACTCGAAAACACAGTCTGGCGTCAAAGACGCTAGGCTCTGCTCAGCCGCAACCAGGAATAAAACAAACAAACACATACACACACCCACACACACAGACACAGACACACACACACACCGGCTCTTATTTGTCCCACTCTGCTCCTTCTCCCACCGCTTTTTTCCACCCCAGAATGCTCCGGGCCGCTGGGCATGGAAGGCGGCATCATCTCCAACCAGCAGATCACCGCCTCCTCCACCCACCGCGCACTCTTCGGCCTGCAGAAGTGGTACCCCTACTTTGCGCGGCTCAACAAGAAGGGCCTGGTCAACGCCTGGACGGCCGCCGAGAACGACAGGTGGCCCTGGATCCAGGTGAGAAGCGCCGACTCTCCCGTAAACACACCCGGGGGGGGGGGGGGGGGGGGGGGGCCGCTGGGATGCGGCGCCCCCCCCCCCCCCGAAACCCCCCGGGGGGGGGGGAGGGGGGAGGGAGGCCGCTGAATGTCACGCCACAACAGAATTCCACCCTCACGCATTCCTAACAAACACATCCCGCCAAAGCAAATGCTAAAAGGGCCTATGATTTCAAAGTACACAAAGAAGAAAAAAAAAACGAAACGTAAACAGAGCAACCTCAACACATACTTTGGCTGTCGGTGCGCGAGCCGACATTTACATACAGTACGTCTGCTTTTAACGAAGGAAGGGCTTTTGTTTGTGGGGAAATGTTTTGTTTATGGAAATGCATCTGGAAAATGGCATCATATATCTCTAATGTGGCTGGCTTTACAGTTAATTACTGGCACAGATGAATTGATGGCTTGCTACTGATTCATTTCGGAGGGCAATTAAAAGTGTAAGCAGAGGGTAGACCAGCTGCCGGCCCAGTCGAGTGCACGGGAGCGCGGTCACAGGCTCCGCTCCGTTCAGCAAACGCTTACACAGTGTTTCGGGTTTTTTCCGGTGGGGGGACAAAAGCGTTATTTTTGTGGCGCCGGTTCTGAAGTCGGGTCACGGTGGTTCCGCTTTTTTTCCTTTTACAGTTGAGTTCGAGTTTGAGTTTTTTTTCTGAACTGACTTTTTGATGATCGTTTTGTCATTGCTGTCTCTTGATCAACAAGTTAGCGTGAATGACAGCGGTACAATAGGCAAGCGCATCTGTGGACGGACGGCCCGTTCTGCGGGTTCTTTCACCAACTGGCCGGGCGGGACCGGACGCCCCGAGGAGACTAGAAAAATAAATGGAGATGTACTGTATTCCTGAAGCTTTTTTCACACAGATTGTTCCACTTCAAACCGGCACAAAGAAACCCAGCAGGTGTCCGCTCTTCGAAAAATAAGATGGATGGATGAATTCAATCTACGGATGGAGATATGGTGAGGTAGGGAGATAGAGAGACAGACAAAGTGAGTGAGTGAGAGAGAGAGAAATATGTAGGACAAAAAAAAAAAAACAGAAGGCGGCACTTCAGAGAGATATTGACCAACATGATGAATATCAATAACGCAGAGGGAAAAAAATCAAAACAGCAAAGGTCAGCAACACAGGCGGACGGAGCGCGGCCGGGAAACCCAAGAAGGGTGCCGGCCAGAAACAAACCACAAACACAGAGCGCTCCACGCCGCGCAAATAACAACCAGAACATGCAGCATCAAATACTCTGCCCGGTTTGTCGGACTCTTAATGACACCGCGTGAGAAGTCACTCAAGAGGCTGAGGGTACCGTGTCGTCGCCACAGCGGGGGGGGCTGGTGTCGCCGTGGGGGGGGGGCTGTTGTCGTGGAAACAGGGGACCGCACGCGCGTGGCGACGCCAGCGTACCGGTGCTACGTCGAGCAGAGGGTTTGCGTTCACAGCGGCGGTGACGTGTTTGTTTGTTTGTTTTCCTTGAGGTGCTGCCTCAGGGCGGCAGTAGCTCAGTGGTTAGAGTGGGTGGACCGAGCGGGTCGTCCGCTAACTATAGGGTCAGCGGTTCGATCCCCTCCTCGCCCTCCCCTCCTCCAACTGTCCGCATGTCAAAAGTGTCCTTGAGCAAGAGACTGAACCCCAACTTGCTCCCCGGGCTGCTGAACATAGCAGCCCCACTGCTCCATAGGATGGATCAAATGCAGAGAACAAATTGCGTTCCCATATCTATGTAAAAAATCACTGATGAAGGCCGAAAGGTCCTCTCTGTAGGTATTTTGAAGCAGATTATACCGGCAAAAGCCCAGGACGCTGGCGCCGAACCCACAAGGAACGGACGAACTGAGAGGTAAAGTCAAAACAGCCGCACTCGCGAAGGCCCCAATAAACAAGGCTGGGCTGGCCTTCTTCACCGCTGCTCAGAGTCCACTCCTGATGGCTGCCGGTTTCAGTTTCAGATGTGTGTGTGATGAGTGCGTGTATGTGAGTGGGGGGGGGGGAATCAAGTGGGCTTTTTTTTTTCGTCTCCTATATTGGGATCTTTGTTATGTGATGCTCTGTGGGCATACAAGTAAATGTTTTCCCAACGTAACACCGGCCCCAACAGCCTCGTCTGAGCCTCATCTCGAATGGATGCGCATGGTTCTCGCGTAACATCTGATGCGCGGTCCATAGATCCATAACCTCGCCATACCGGAGTGTCTGTGAGTCTCCACGCCCACGCTCTACAGACATGCCCGCAGGGAGGCCTTCAGGAGAGCTTTGGTGAGGTTCACGATAGAACGTCAGAAAGGCCCCGCCTGGTATTCTTATCTGTTTGTCTGCTGACTTGTTATGGGGGTTTTGTGTTGCGACGCGACCGTCCAACGAGATGTTGCGTTCGGTAAGTTGATTAAAAAAAAAAAGAATCCCGTTCACGCCTGTCATTCGTAGGCCGGTTATCTCAAAGCGTTCCCATCTTTCAAGCCTTTCTGGGACGGTTTTCTTGGGAGGAGACATAATTGATGCACGTGATTTCATTCGACTTAAATTAATGGTTTACTTGTGTTGTGTTTGACATGCGGTAATACATCACACATAATAGCTTTAACCTTTTCCGGTGCCCGACAAGCATCCATTTCTCTGTTACTCTGAGGGACATTTAAGTACATAATCCGGCCTTTTGTTGATAACAAAGTACCAGTGTTAATGAAGACGGAATCAGTGTGACTCAAAAGCTCCTGACGAATTAGACGCACTCAGCGCTCATTTGGGGGTACTTCGGAAAAAACCTCAGGGAAATCACAGAAAGTTCTCCAGAACAGAGAAGAGGACCATTACCCAAACTTGGAGACCTTTTTAAGGAGAACGCTTACTTTACTTTCAGCCGGTTTGATTTGAGCATCAAAATCTGTGTGTGTGTGTGTGTGTGTGTGTGTGTGTGTGTGTGTGCATGAAGTGTAAAAGTGGCTGTTATGCCTTAAGTACTGTCATTATGTGTCTCACTAATTCAGCCTCTAGCTATTACTGAACTGAGGCACGTCTTGTCTGTTGGCTGTTTGGAAATCCCTGCAGTTCCAGTGTCCTAGGCCGTGGTCGAATCAGAGGGTGCACTTAACAATGCCATCATACAGCATTATACCACATGGACGTGGAATCCAATGTGGATTATGAATCCTTGTTGGTCCTGGACAGTCACCTTAATCAGACAACACACATTTATATGTTATCTGATCAAGGTGACTGTCCAAAGAGGATTCATGATCCTCATTGGATTCCACATCCATGTGGTACAATGCTGTATGATGGCCTTGTTAAGTGCACACTACAAGCTTGAGGCTGAACCCATTTTACATGGTGTAAATTCCAGCATCTTTGCGGATGATATTATTACATGTTGTACAGTCAAAGTGTCTTTCTGGCAATAATGTGAGAGAATGACAGGTGTTTTATTGCGGGAATATGGATTTAGAAAGAACTGTTAACACTGAGCGCCTCACCTCTTGCTGAACCTGTCTCTTGACACTCAAAGGAAGAAAGAATTTTTATATTAATACCCTTCTCTCCATGACGTCTGAGACACATTTTGACATTACTGTTCTGTCACATACTGTTAACTTAAAAAATATGGCTCATGTACAATAGTAATCATTCCAAAAGAGCTCCATTTCCTTGTGACCTCAATCAGGACTAATGAATGAAGATGGCTTTGGTAAAAGTTTACCATTGCTTTGTTAATGCTCTGCCAATGTAGGAACTTGTTAAAGGAAAGAGGGTGTGCAGCCATCAAAATGCAGAGGATAAGGCCCATTTACTTGGTCATTGTCTTAACCAAGCAATTCTTCCAATCTGTGAGACAAACATCTGTTAACGGATAACATTGACAGCAGTCTTTCTCACATACTATAATTAGTGATGTGAGACTGAGTCTCTGTGTTTCTGCAGCTTTCGGACTGCTCTGTGTGAAATCCTGGCGTCAGTAGACAGTGTTTGTGTATGTGTGGCATATTTGGATTTATTTTGATTAAATAAAGTATTTTTTTGCCTGGCATTTAGAAAACTAAGTGTGCGGCTACATTAGTGATTTTGAAACTCGATTTTATTTTCTGTGTTAAAATGTTATTTCATTTTTGTAAAATAATGCACTTGTACAACATGAACCAAAAGAACCAGACTCAAAGCAATAGCTGTGGAAAAATCATTTATGCATGCTGACTTGGACAGCGGTCCCTGGGCAGGTGATGTAAAAGCACATTTGGCCATATTAAAATGGACAATTGAGACGGACAATGTTTTCAACCCAGAGCATGCCTACACGCAACAGAGAAAGCAACATTGAAAGGAAACAGACCTCAAGGAGTTAGTATGCGTGTCTCTTTCTGGATAGTTTTTTTCCCCCAGCATGTGCCTGTAGTCACGAATGTAGCCTGTACAAAAAGATGTTGTTATGTCAAGACAAAGGGAATCCAAAAGATTGGCTTCCAGTTTGAATCCATAATTCAAGTTTGCCGTGCGGTGTACGGCACCGCAGGGTCTGGGATGCTGCAATCTCAGGACGGAGCCAGAGGATGAACTCTGAACCGACGCCAACTGTAAATCAAACCCATCCACACCTACATTTTTTGTGTTGCCTAGATAACCTTAACAGCATCGCCCGCGACCGCAGCAGAGAACCAGGGAACAACTTCACCCGCGGCCTCGGTTTGATTTCACTCACACACAAAAACAAAGTGCATTCCCCCATTTTTCACATTGTATGTGACACGACTCCCGACAAAATAAACACGGGAACGTGAGCTCATCAAAGGTTTGACTTAGCGTCGCGTTATCAGACGCGCGGGAGCTACTCAGACACACCGACCGCGATACGAATCACGGCGGCGCACGCAGCTAAACATCAATCACGTTCTCCACGCTCTCTTCCCCCCCCTTCATGTGCTGCTGGCGCCCCGAGATGCTTCGTACGGGCCCTGTGATGACAGGGACTACGCGGGGGTTGACGCACTGGATCTGGAGTGTCAGGATTGATTAAATGCTCCATCCCATCAGACCCGTTTCTGAACAAGATGGATGGTTCTGACGCGTGAGATACCGGGGGTGGGGGGGGGGACTGGTCCCAACGACTTAAGAAAAATTACAAAGAGGTGGTATGCAGAGAGAGAGAGAGGGAGAGAGAGAGAGAGAGAGAGAGAGAGAGAGAGAGAGAGAGAAAAGGAGAGAGAGAGAGGTGTGCTTATATCTCGCTCTCACGCTGATACAAAATCACACTCACACAAGCTCACGTAAAATATTGTCGATCATGCCTTTCGGGAATGAATTTATTGGGAATTGTGAGTGTATTAAAAAAAAATTGTGCTTGTTATTCTGTACCAACAGATTAACCTGCAGAGGAGAATGAGGGTCACGGGCCTAATTACCCAGGGTGCAAAGCGCATCGGCAGCCCGGAGTACGTCAAGTCGTACAAAGTAGCCTCCAGCGATGATGGGAAGACGTGGAGGACGTACAAGGTCAAGGGCACGGACGGGGACATGGTGAGAAGCACGCACACACACACACACACACACACACACACACACGTGCGCACGCGCCTACACTCAAACGCACTTGTACGAGCACCCACAAACAGCAAGTGGAGATCATGTACTCCGCCAAGGGCGGAGTGAAGGACGTGATGAGATGGCTTTTTAATTAGCTTGCTCGCACCGGGCCCCATCTCGTGCCCCCCTACCCTTCTCTCCGCGTTTATGACTCCTAAATGGAATTTTTATACTATTTGGGGATAAATGGCCACCAAATGCCCCACCCTGCTTTGTATCATTTCTGACAGCACGCTGCGGCTGTCCTCAAAACAGCCGAGCCCCAAATGACCGGACCGCCATGCCTCCAGATTTATGGCTTGGTTCAACGATCTCCAATGCACTTGAAATTTCACTATTGCAATCTCACAAACTCAAATATATAGTATGAATTCTTAAGTGTGTGTGTGTGTGTGTGTGTGTGTGTGTGGGTGTATCTGTGTGTGGGTGTGTGCCTGTGTTTGTGTGGTTGTGTGTCTGTGTTTGTGTGTG